>OZ010687.1:15324697-15453829 GCA_963932265.1 Thymelicus lineola | reverse complement strand
TATTGTAATATAGTTGCTAGCCTTCTCTTTTTTATACGATTTGTTTGCTTTTGGTTATCGTTGTCTGTTCGAGCTCCTGGCAGTTTATTTGTAACTAGCTGACCCGGCGTACTTCGTATCGCCTTAGAATGTAACAAATCAGAGATCATTAAAATCGATACAGCCGTTCTTAGCCGCTATAGTTTTTGTGTGCATATCTCCTCCCTCTCCCGCTCCCTCTCCCTCTCCCGCTCCTACTCCCTCTCCCACTCCTGCTCCCTCTCCCTCTCCCGCTCCTGCTCCCCTCTCCTTCCCTTGTTACAACTATAACAATTCATTTTTGTTTCTAACTATAAGCTTACATATTAATTTTCACATTTCTGAGATCAAAAATAAATAATAGTTTAATAAAACTAAAAAGAGGGCGTCCATAACTTACGTGAGATTTTTAAGGGGGAGAGGGGGTCGAGTCAAATCTCATCTAATCTTACGTTAGAGAGAGAGAGGGGTCTCGGCAAATATCACGCAATTTTATTTCTGATTGAAACAAAAAAAATTATACTATTTTGCTGGAGGGGGAGGGGGAGGGGAGAGAAAGGGGGAGAGCAAGCGGGAGCGGGAGGGGGAAGGGGAGCGGGAGGGCGAGAGGGAATTTAATGGTTTCTGATTTGTTAAACCTACCAAAACTACAAAAGTTAAAAGTAACAACAAAGTACATGAATCACCAATTAGGCGATACGAAGTTCGCCAAGACAGCCAGTGTTAAATATTTATTTAATGATGCCAAAGAAGTATAACTTATCACTCGCGTACTACATGTAGGTTTTTCTTCCTTTCTTTCTTTTTTTCTTTAAATATTGAATGGTCATCGGTCCTCAATAAGTCTACGAAGTTTGAAAGAAATCTGACCATTTAAAGCTAATTAAAGCGTGTAATTAGGTTTTTCTTTCTTTCTTTTGAAGTGAAACTTCTTTAGAATCGTTGTGATTTCAAACCGGATGCAACGGAAAAAACGACAGGTAAGAGACACAAATACAAAAATGTGTAGGAAAGAATGAGACAGAAATATACTCGGCAAGCATGCATATAATATAACTGCTAATTTCGTCGTTGAATCTAACTTCTCCGTAGCTCAATGGTCAGGACGTAGATACATAATACCTGATGCGCAGGTTCGCGTCTCTATGTATTTCTTTTTTTTTTCTTTAAATATTGAATGGTCATCGGTCCTCAATAAGTCTACGAAGTTTGAAAGAAATCTGACCATTTAAAGCTAATTAAAGCGTGTAGTTAGGTTTTTCTTTCTTTTTTTAAACGCTTTTATTTAGCTTCACTTCGGAGGATCAAATCTTGTAACGTTAATTTGAATGACTTCCCTTTAATGAAAATTGATGAAATTTGGCAGACATGTGTATTTCCGATGACAATACACGAAAATCATATTTTAAACTAATTTTCATTGTTTATTTGTTGTTAAATTAAAAAAAACGATTTTCAGACTTTAGACGCATAATTCTCTATGTTCTATTTTACGTAGAGACTTGAAATTTTCACAACTTGTAGCTAATTTTATAAACTAAACATTATTGAAATAAAAGCGTTTAAAAAAAAAATTTTTTTAGGATTCAACTTATTTTCTTTAAATATTGAATTGTCATCGGTCCTCGATAAGTCTACGAAGTTTGAAAGAAATCTGACCGTTTAAAGCTAACCAAAGCGTGTAATTAGGTTTTTTGGAACGAAGTTCCTTATCGCGCGTTGTGAAAGTGAGCTAGACGGAAAATTACGAAACTTTTTGATTCTTACGAATGACGACACTTTTTTTGAAGTAATTCAGAGAGTTTTACAGAGATGGCGCTGTACAACAAAACAATACTTAAATCGAAAGGAACTTCGTTCCATCCGGGTGTCCCTTGACACCTCTCATTCTTTTTCTTTCTTTCTTTTTTTCTTTAAATATTGAATTTTCTTCGGTCCTCGATAAGTCTACGAAGTTTGAAAGAAATCTGACCGTTTAAAGCTAATTAAAGCATGTAATTAGGTTTTTCTTTATTTCTTTTTTTTCTTTAAATATTGAATTGTCATCGGTCCTTGATAAGTCTACGAAGTTTGAAAGAAATCTGACCATTTAAAGCTAATTAAAGCGTGTAATTAGGGTTTTCTTTCTTTCTTTCTTTTTTCTTTAAATATTGAATTGTCTTTGGTCCTCGATAAGTCTACGAAGTTTGAAAGAAATCTGACCGTTTGAAGTGGGTCAAAATCAAGTCCAAAGAGATGTTACAAACATACAGGTGAAGCTATTAATAAAGCGTGTAATTGTGGTGGTTCGAATGAGGTTGATCGTCTAGTTAATCTTAATTTCGTAAATTTAATCAATTATAAGTTTGATTCAGACATGAACAAGTGAATTTATTCTTTGTTTGAGCTTAGTTAACTCCAATTGCGTCATACAATGAAGAGAGAGACATTCAAGTGCTTTGATAAGGCCCCTTTATTTGTTTGATTATTGGTCGATCATTCTGTCGACCAGCACAATTTCTGCGGGAACGAAGCGAAGCCGACACCATTCTCCGATTTACTAAATTACGTTCGAACTTACTCAGTCAGTTAGTCATTGAATAAGGCTCAGTTACACGTTCATATGTATCTATGTAACAAATATTATATACATACTCTATTAATCGGAATAGAACGGTGGTGAGGCTAAGCTTGTGCGGGACTAAGTTAACCGCCACACTGACCAGAATCAGTCGACAACTTAAGAACCCTACGCCAGTGACTGGCCCTTAACCGTGTTATGGGAGCGGCACAGACCCTCCTATATCGCTACGAAGCGAGTATATTGCCCTTCTAGCTCGTAAGCTTGGGTCTTTTATGGCTATTTAAGCCCGCTCCAGGTACCATGGATTTTATTTATATATTATATAATTTGTTATATTTCGATTTGGCCAAATCGAGGTCGGAGGGTCATTGTGCGGGGGAGGACGTGTTTGGAAGTGTCCGTTTCTGCCGCCAGTAGTCTCTACAGGAATTGTGCTTTAAATAAATAAAATATCGCAACAAGAGTATTAACTGGTAAATGCCTCTGGCCTGGAATGTCTCTCGCCTCTCTATATTTCTAGGAGTGTATGGTGTACACAGGACCCTCGTTAATTAAATTAGAATACTCATGATGTTTCTTAGCTGTAGTGTCAAGTCGTTTCCCGAAGCCGGCTGCATCTCTCCTTCAACGTATTTAAACTGATTATAACCTAATATAAAATGTAGCTACCTGCTTTACTAAAAGGCGCGGACTTGAGTCCCGTTACCTTTTACAAGGACCCCGTTTATGGTTTACTGGTTATAAAAATTTATATTACGGTCAGTCTCTTTGTATTCAGATGTTCATTACAGCTAGGTAGTTCCTGAGGATGTTTTGACCTATTAGTAGATAACTTATTCATGCTAATGTCGATTTTTAATCTCTACTCCAATCAAATGAAATCAAATGTAATTGTAAAAAAGGAATAATGTTAAATACTCTCTAATATCAGTACAGTTAGTGATGTATGATTAGCTATATGAGAAGAAATCTAATATTCGAATGTACATTCATATGTGTCATATCGTCACCCTCCCCGCTAACTGTCCTAACTAGCAATTGATAGTTTTCCAGGGCAACCGTTTTTCGGTTTGGCGCTACAATCATGTTGCTGTGCTTAACTTAGCTTTGACTTCATTAATGAAATGATTAAGATTTACTACAATATTTAGCTTACTCTTTAAGTCAGTAGTAGTCTTAAAGCTCTAAGGTAAATATTTATTTACTTCTAATCATGTGAAACAGATAGGTCACTCTGTGAGAACTTTGTTTTATATTTTATGTTAGTTAGGACGTCAGTATTTGACTTAAAAATATAAATAAAATACTATCAGATATTATCGTTTTCATTTATTTATCACGAGTTTCATAAGAAGTAACAAAAATTATGTTTTGAGCATTTTGGAAATTCAGCTATGTACTTTATGTATCTATATCTAATAAGATTCGTTGAAATCCAAAGCTTTTTATAACAAGAAGGTATTCCGTGTTAGTTTCTTTATTACAATCACAGTCTTAAAAATGTCTTAGTAATTAGTTTTTAATTGGTCTTTGTTTACTTACGCCCCAACCAGAGTCAGTAACAGTTACTTTAATCGCTCTTTAGTACTAGTTTTTTTTTACTTAAAAAAAGTTAATGCTTGACCACAATCCCACCTGATGCTAAGTGGAGATGTGGTCCAGGGTGGTGGGCGCACTAACTTAATAAAAGCCTATTCACTCTTTTTTTGAAGTCATCCACGTCATAGGTGGGCGGGAACGCAGACGCAGGCAAGCTGTTCCAATCCTTAGCGGTGCGCATAATGAATGACGATGCAAACCGCGACGTCCGTACCGGCGGGATATCAACGACGTAAGGGTGGATACCCGCCGTACGTCGTGTCGTTCGATGGTGGAACGGGGAAGGGGGAATTAATTCAAATAATTCTTGCGCACACTCTCCAAAATGTGCCCTATAGAAAACCGAGAGGCTGGCTACTCTGCGCCTGTGCTTGAGGTTTTGCAAATTGATCTCAACCAGATCTGGGTCACCAATGAGCCTCTTCGCACGCCTCTCCATTGAATCCAAAACAGAAAGGTGATATTTGGCTGCACCTGCCCAAATGTGAGAACAGTACTCCACACACGACCGAACCTGAGCTTTGTACAAGGTTAAAAGTTGTCTCGGTGTGAAGTACCGCCGCACCTTCACAAGGACGCCAAGTTTCCTTGCATCTGCTTTAGCTTTGGATTCGATGAACTGTCCAAAGTTGAGCTTGGAGGATATCTCAACTCCTTACAATTGAAGGCAGTCGGTATAATCCAAGGACACGTTCTGAAAAGTAGGAGCCAAGGTGAGCGGGCTCCTTTTGGCGGTGAAGAGACACGTCTGTGTTTTAGTGGCGTTGAATCTCACAAGATGGATGGGGCGTTATAGTTACAACGTAGTTACAATCAATCAGTCTTATTTATTGACCGTAGGATTAAAATAAGTTTAATAATAATGTTAGGTAGGCACGGTCTAATAAAAGCAAAGCAAAGCAAAAGCAACAACCCATAATTGTCCCACTGCTGGGCTCGGGGTCTCCTCTCACAATGTGAGGGGGGTACAGGCCATAGTCTACCACGCTGGCCAAGTGCGGATTGGTAGACTTCACACACCTTTGAGAACATTATGGAGAACTCTCAGGTGTGCAGGTTTCCTCACGATGTTTTCCTTCACCGAAGCAAGTGATAATTAACTTGTAATACGCACATAATATTTGAAAATTAGAGGTGCGTGCCAGGATTTGAACCCGGGCCCCCGCGTTCGGGAGACCAACGTTCTAACCACTAGGCTATCACTGCTCTTTTTTACTAGGCACGGTCTAATACAGGAACTTAATTCTATAAAACAGTTAGCTAATAAAATTAACAATAAAAGAATCAAAGAGGTATCATGACACGAATCTCAATTAGAGAGAAAGTGAAGTATAAAATGCCACATGCTCTGGCAGCTTAATGATTGAAGTGTCACCTGATGTTAGGGACATCAGATCATTGTATTTTTCTAACGAAACTTTGGGAGGTGTCAGATTGAGAAGACTTATTTCCTCTCTTAAGAAAGCAGAAACTTATCGCCTAAGAGAAAGAGAGCGTAGTCTCTGCCTGGCCAGTCTTGAAAAAATATCTTTCTGTACATAAGACAGTTAGTGAGAATATTTTTTGTCTCCTTTTGCAGATAGGCAAAACAAAAATCGCAATTTTCTTCTAAACGGTAGATCATACGGATACAAGGGTTAGCTAGAAATTTTTCAAAATAAAGAGATGTACTTGTAGGTATGTCAGTGTAGATAGATCAGTTTGTCAGATAGGACACTTAGCGGGGAGGGTGACGATATGTCCCACAAGTTATACTTTAACTAAGGTTGGAACTTCTACAAAATGTCTCTATGATCCTGATATAACCTCCTACGGTTAACACTTCGAAGGAGAGCATGGATGAACAATGAAAGATGATATATATATCAAATGTTTAATTTTCAAATCAATTCAAAGGCAAAGATTATTTAGATTTCTAATAGTTACATTAAATCTATTAGAAACCGGGCTCCCATTGCTAGCCATTCTAAATTCAAGGGAAAATGTACAAGCCCATACCAAAAACCCTTGTGGCGCTTATAGTCTAATTACACATGTGATATGCTTAATTACGATGTCATATTCGTGTTATTTATTTACACAAAGCCTTACTCACTATAGAGAGACAACACACTAACTTAGTAAGTACATTGCACTTTATAAATGGTTTAGGAATAAACAAGATAATTATGTACACAAATAAATCCCACAAGTGTTAATATGTACACATTAATATTGTAGAAGGTCTCCCGTCCGTTAAACGGTTACTCCTTCGGTTATGGTACTTCGGACAAATCTCGTATAATATAATCATAACTAATCTAAATTAATAGGAATAATCATAGAATAACCTTGTCCAAAATGGACCAAGGTTGTCGCACCATTATTGATGCGTTTATTAAAATACAATTGTGGGGTTTATCTTAGTTTTAAAATCTAAGAAAGTCTAGGTACATTACCAAGGCTCGTAGCGATGATTCCCGCTGCTTGCACTGACTTTATTTAATTTAACACTTCGCTACTATTTTACTAATACAATTTCAGAAAACACTAGAATACTACAATAAGTCTGAGATCAGACACAATGATCTTAATTACTAGATTTATACTAGAGATCGTAGTACTGCTCCGTGAGCGCTTCTCCACAGACTGACCCCTTTCTTCGACTGCGCTGGAGTTTTGTTTTCTCTCACCCCAAAACCACGCCCTCTGTGGATAATAAAAAAGGACCCACAATAACCGTTCTCAAAATTTGTTATTCATTGGCTAAAGATTAAACATGTCAGCCTCTTTCACTATTCATTGGCTAACATGGTTCTGTGCGGTTACGCCCATGCCTTGACTCTATCGGTTCCGGCATTAAAGCAGCAGGGCGTCTTGTTATTATCTAGAAATTTCGTTCAGTCACATCTGCAAACAATTTAGTAGGGCCAAACCCATAAACCTTTCAGACAAGTCAATTATCTTGGATTTTTATTACCAGTTTTGAAAGAATGTGCAGTACGTTTCAATAGAACTAATGTTTTATGGCTCTAAGTGTTGCTTCATCTATTCAACTAAATATCTTAATGGCTTCTCTATTGTTTTTTGCTAGCATTAAGTGTTTCGCAGTGTGGGAATGCAATTTTAAAATGTTCACAAAGCTGTTTGTCTGCAGAGAATTTTTTATTAACCATGTAATACGTCGTATACCATTACACACTCCCCCAAATAGAATTTTAAAACACTTAATCTTGCTATGCTTCATGGTTACTACAAGTGATTTTAAAATTTCTATTTTATATACATATAGGCTCACGCTAGGCCTATCCTATCCACATCCCTTTTTTTTTCGACTCCCGACGCGATAGCAGGTCTATTCTCTGTAAGCCCTCCTTTGCTTGTGTTAGTCCCTTAAACAAAGCCCTATTCTGTTCTCATAACTAATCCTAGTACTATTGTTCTCATACGTCCTTATAGTAGCGAAACAGGTGAATCGCATTGTAATTACCTTTTACTTTATCTGTATGGACGTCTATCAAGGTATATACATTGTTATATGGGATTGCTCCTATTACGTAGGGTCCCTCATACAACCGCATAAATTTCTTTGTTAGTTTTTTTGTCTGCGTCCGAAATTGAGAAAGTTTTAAGTTTTACTAAGTCGCCTACTTCAAATTCTATTAACTTATGATTTTTGTTATAATAACGCTCCCTACTCTTTGATGCCTTTGATATATTCAGTCGGGCCTGGTGGCGAATCTGTTCTAGTGTCTCTTGCGGTACATAGGTTACATTGACCATGTCTTTATCGTAATCCGTTGACAACAAGGTTCTTTTTCCCCATACTATTTCATTAGGTGAATACCCCGTTGTGGTATGTATTAATTGATTGTAACAATCTTCTATGTCTGGTAGTAAATCTACCCAAGATCGGTGTGACTTATGACAATATGTCCTAAATAATCGACCTAGTTCTTTATTTACCCTCTCCGTTGAGTTTGGCCGAGGGTTTCTGACTGATGTATGCGTCAGTTCGATGCCCAAATGACGAATACCTAACTCGAAAACCTTCGAAGTAAAATTTGCTCCTCTGTCTGAGCATAGTACCTTAACCTGGATTTCTTTATGAAATTTCTTCACACATGTTAACGAGGCCTTACCACTCGCTTGCCGTAGCGGATATAATCTGATTAATTTACTATATGAGTCTTGCATCACAAATATGTATTTAAACCCGAATCGACCCGATGGTAATGGACCATAAATATCGCAAAAAACCTGTTCTCCTATCTCGTTGGCTATTACGATTTTAATCGGCCCTGTGTGCGTTTCTAATGTGTGTTTAGTCTTTTGGCATGTCTCGCAAGACCTTACGACCTTCCCTATCACGCGAGACATGTTCGAGAAATAATAACGACCTTTCATCAAATTATAAACTTTATAACGCCCGAAGTGACCTATTTCTTCATGTATGGAAATGATCAAATCCTTCTGTAAGTCCTCGGGGACATACAGTCTCAAAGTGTCTTTCCTTACATCGGTTCTATACAGGATTCCCTCTTTAAGTATATAAAACTTCGATTCAGACGTGCTCGTTACCTTCATGCGCCTAATAATTTCATTAACGACCTTATCACGTTTTTGATAACTACCTATTTCCTTCCATCTATCACATATCACCCGTTCTAGTGAAGTTTTAAATAGATTCATCTCAGGTCCGACGGCCTTGTTAGTTAATACATCGGTGGCACCTGTTATGTGTCGCGATAACACATCCGCTACTGTATTTAATTTTCCTTTTACATGCTCAACAGTGTAATCGAAACGTCCTATGTAATGTACCCATCGTATCATTCGTGCGCTCAATAATTTTCACGTTTGTAGGAATATTAAGCTCTTATGGTCGGTTCTGATCACTAATCGCGATCCTCTCAAATATGTTTCGAACTTAGACAAACTAAATATAATAGCCCATAACTCTAACTCTGTTACAGTCCACTTACGTTCTGCTAACGTTAACGCTTTGCTACAGAACCCTAACACCCTTTCCTCTCCTTTATCGTCCAATTGAAAGACATACCCAGAAACACCTAGGTTGCTGCTATCGGTCTGTAAATAGTAGGTCTCTTTTGGATTTGGGTGTGCGAGGAGTATAGTGTCTAGAAATAACCTTTTGACCTTCTCAAAACAATCATTTATCTCCTTTGTCCATGACCACTTTGTACTTTGTTTTAGTAGGTCACAGAGAGGCCTAACTACTTCGCTATATTTTGAGATAAATCTTCTATAGTAATTAATTACTCCCAAAAATCCTCGCAATTGTTTTATTGTTCGAGGTATGGGGAAGTTCATTATAGCTTCCACTCGCTCAGGGTCCATACGCACTCCGTTTGTATTTACTATGTGTCCTAACAGTTTCACTTCGACACATAAGAATCTACACTTCTCTAATCTACCGGTTAATCCCGCTGTTTCTATCTTGTTTAATACTCGATCTAGATGTTCTAAATGTAACTTTATGTCCCCTGTGGTAAATATTACTATGTCATCAAGGTAATTCACACAAAACTCGCGCACACCCTCTAATATAAAGTCCATAGCCCTAGAAAATCCCGCTACAGATGTTTTTAATCCTTGGGGCAAAACTTGATATGTGTAAGTACGTCCCATGAATGAAAACCCAGTATATTTCCTCGAGTCCTTATGCAAGGGTATTTGAAAATAAGCATTATTCAAATCGATTAAGCTGATATAATTCACTCCATGAAAAGACTGCAGTATTTCCGAAGTGAGCGGTGGGGTTTCTGCATCTCCTATCATTTTTTTATTCAATTCGCGTGCATCTAACAAAAGTCTGATCGACCCATCTCTTTTCTTAGTGAAAGTGAGTGGACTACAATATGGTGTAGCTTCTTGTTTAATTACACCTAAATTTTCTAGCTTGTTTAACTCTGTCTTAACTTGTTCTCTGTAGGCTAAAGGTACCGGATAGCTATATTTTACAAAGGGGGTTTCATCCGTCAACCTAATAACGTGTTCGTATCTGTCTGTCAGTCCTAATTTCTCTATAAATACCCTACAATGTTTGTTTAGTACAGTCAATAACAACTCTTTGTGCTCGCTATTTAAATTAGGATCGTCAAAACGTAACCCTTTGATTTCTTCACCGACTGGTTTTCCGCTCTGTATACTAGGCTCTATAGACATAGTATTTTGATTTAAAATTGAGTTAATCGTGGCAGCGTTTGTCTCTCCCCCTAGCCTCTCAACTTCACACTCCGAGTTCAGTCTAATGCAAGATCTAACTCCTAAATGCTCAATCGTTAATGTCCGTTCACTACCACAGTTTACTATTCCTTTCACTCGTTCTAACCAATCGTACCCTAATATTAACGATCTAGGTAAACGCCGCATTACTAATACAGGTGCTTCCACTAGAGTATTTCCTAATTGAAATTCTATCAAAACTAAACGATTAGTACTTTCGCTTCGTGACCCGAATGCTCCTTGTATTTGAATTGCAGGAATAGCGATTTCAGGTAAGATTCCATTCTCCCTTGTAATAGAGTCATACAATTCTCTAGTTATCCCACTAATCTGGCTACCGGTATCAATGAGTGCTCTCATACTCTTACCGTATAATCTCACGCATACTTCAGGTAACTTAGGCAAAGAATAATCAATCCCCACATCGATCGGCTCGTCGAGTTCGTGGAACATAGTATTTAGCTCTAATCCTCTCCTCGTACAACGCTCGCACGTGGTGCCCTTATCATTGCATTCCAATACGTTATTGAATTGATCTTCTAATAAAATTCCTATACTCCTATTTTCCGATTGACAGTCGGACCTGTCATTGCCCGCACTAATTCTTATTCGCCGTTTGTTACCGCCTACCTTTGCCCCTAAACTATCCCCTGGTTTCCAGCCACTATTTGTTAGAATTTTATAAGCTACGCTAACCGTATCGCGTTCCGTGGTCCTGTTGTCCCCATTGTTACACAAAGCTAAGATACCGGACCGGGTTTGTGTTGGGGAATCTAGTTTTTTGCCTGTTCACTCTCCCCCACATGTTTCGATCCGTTAAAACTTTCGCTTTCTTTAACAAAAGCGACAGTCGGTCGGGTGTTAAACCTTTTGGTATTGGTTAATGTCGGTCTGTTGTAATTTGTTCTGTAACCTACATGTCCTCGGCGATTTCCTCGTCCCCTTCCCGCGTTAAACGTACCCCCTCGTCTATTTGCCGAAATTGTTGCGACAACCGGACGCGTCGAAGGCGACCTATTGTACTGCCTATCTTTAAACCCTCTACCTGCTGTAACTCGCATATTACCCTTCGGGTTTTCATTTATATTTTGTTCTAAACTCCGTAGAAAGGTTATACCTTCCATTATGTTGACTTCTCCCTGACGCGTAAACCACAAGCGCTGAATATCTATAGAGAAATGTCTCATTATAGAATTTACCAAATCCCGTTCGCTAAACATAATGGTTAAAGATTGCATTGATTCGGCATGATTCGCGAAGTGTTCAGACATAGACATTCCCGATTCACTTGTATACACCGCGTTAATCAGTTTATACCTAACCGATTCCTGGATCTGTTCCGTCCAGTATACGCGTCTAAAGTCTGTTTCAAAATCAGCGAAGGTAACCCAGTTTTTTGAATATAAATCCATAATCTTCCGCGCATGACCTGTAATACATCCTAATGCAATATCTACCTCACGGTTCGACCCATTCACCGCCTTAATATACCCTTTTAATTTCTTTAGAAATACTATTGGATTCGTTAACGGCTTACCATCGAAGTTTGGCTTGTTTACGGACGGCTGTACTACATATATGTTCCTAACCTCGGAAGTCGATGTACTGGGAACGGTTGAAGCAAAGCTAATTGATTCTTGCCTATCAGAAATATTATCGTTATTTACGTTATTTGTTACGCTTGCATTATCTATATTCGAAAGTTTCTGCAATTTTTTATCGAATTCGTTAATTTTCTCCAATATTAGTTTTAATGTTGAATTGGTTACGGTCTCATTTCGTACGCTCGCATCTACTACCTGCTCCGACGTCCCTACCTCGCTGAGAGCTGTAATCTCCGTATTCTTTTGTTTTATATTACGTCTCGCTTTATTCGTCGCCATCTTTGTCTAACGCTTTCTCTTTGGGTTCGGTTAATACTGACAAAAGTTTGACTTGACTATCTATTCGCCTAACTTGTTAAAAAGTTACTTGATTTGACTTTAACGGAATACAGATGTGATCTGAATATACTAAATTTTAGGTTAAAATTAAAATTAGTCTAGAGGTCAAGCAAGGGAATTTTTTCAGCACCGCCGACTCCTCGCGAACCCTGTAAACCGTACATTTTTATAAGACATACTGCTCGTTATGCTCCTCCTTATACCTATGATAGTTTGTAAATGTTATTATATTTATAATTATAGCGACATGCACACGAACTCCTGAATTCCTGTAAATTACACATTTATAAATATAACATATAGTTATAACATGCACAGTGTAATTGTCTCTCTATGTGTTGATTTATTTTATTCCTAAAACTCACTTTCGTCTAAATCGCGTTTCTACGTTGTGTATTTTTTTTTTGTATATCCAGTCGTATCGTTATTTCGAATACGTATCTGAATTCTGGTCTCGCGGCACCATTCTGTGGTGGTTCGAATGAGGTTGATCGTCTAGTTAATCTTAATTTCGTAAATTTAATCAATTATAAGTTTGATTCAGACATGAACAAGTGAATTTATTCTTTGTTTGAGCTTAGTTAACTCCAATTGCGTCATACAATGAAGAGAGAGACATTCAAGTGCTTTGATAAGGCCCCTTTATTTGTTTGATTATTGGTCGATCATTCTGTCGACCAGCACAATTTCTGCGGGAACGAAGCGAAGCCGACACCATTCTCCGATTTACTAAATTACGTTCGAACTTACTCAGTCAGTTAGTCATTGAATAAGGCTCAGTTACACGTTCATATGTATCTATGTAACAAATATTATATACATACTCTATTAATCGGAATAGAACGGTGGTGAGGCTAAGCTTGTGCGGGACTAAGTTAACCGCCACACTGACCAGAATCAGTCGACAACTTAAGAACCCTACGCCAGTGACTGGCCCTTAACCGTGTTATGGGAGCGGCACAGACCCTCCTATATCGCTACGAAGCGAGTATATTGCCCTTCTAGCTCGTAAGCTTGGGTCTTTATGGCTATTTAAGCCCGCTCCAGGTACCATGGATTTTATTTATATATTGTATAATTTGTTATATTTCGATTTGGCCAAATCGAGGTCGGAGGGTCATTGTGCGGGGGAGGACGTGTTTGGAAGTGTCCGTTTCTGCCGCCAGTAGTCTCTACAGGAATTGTGCTTTAAATAAATAAAATATCGCAACAAGAGTATTAACTGGTAAATGCCTCTGGCCTGGAATGTCTCTCGCCTCTCTATATTTCTAGGAGTGTATGGTGTACACAGGACCCTCGTTAATTAAATTAGAATACTCATGATGTTTCTTAGCTGTAGTGTCAAGTCGTTTCCCGAAGCCGGCTGCATCTCTCCTTCAACGTATTTAAACTGATTATAACCTAATATAAAATGTAGCTACCTGCTTTACTAAAAGGCGCGGACTTGAGTCCCGTTACCTTTTACAAGGACCCCGTTTATGGTTTACTGGTTATAAAAATTTATATTACGGTCAGTCTCTTTGTATTCAGATGTTCATTACAGCTAGGTAGTTCCTGAGGATGTTTTGACCTATTAGTAGATAACTTATTCATGCTAATGTCGATTTTTAATCTCTACTCCAATCAAATGAAATCAAATGTAATTGTAAAAAAAAGGAATAATGTTAAATACTCTCTAATATCAGTACAGTTAGTGATGTATGATTAGCTATATGAGAAGGAATCTAATATTCGAATGTACATTCATATGTGTCATATGTCCCACAAGTTATACTTTAACTAAGGTTGGAACTTTTACAAAATGTCTCTATGATCCTGATATAACCTCCTACGACTAACACTTCGAAGGTGAGCATGGATGAACAATGAAAGATGATATATATATCAAATGTTTAATTTCCAAATCAATTCAAGGCAAAGATTATTTAGATTTCTAATAGTTACATTAAATCTATTAGAAACCGGGCTCCCATTGCTAGCCATTCTAAATTCAAGGGAAAATGTACAAGCCCATACCAAAAACCCTTGTGGCGCTTATAGTCTAATTACATATGTGATGTGCTTAATTACGATGTCATATTCGTGTTATTTATTTACACAAAGCCTTACTCACTATAGAGAGACAACACACTAACTTAGTAAGTACATTGCACTTTATAAATGGTTTAGGAATAAACAAGATAATTATGTACACAAATAAATCCCACAAGTGTTAATATGTACACATTAATATTGTAGAAGGTCTCCCGTCCGTTTAACGGTTACTCCTTCGGTTATGGTACTTCTGACAAATCTCGTATAATATAATCATAACTAATCTAAATTAATAGGAATAATCATAGAATAACCTTGTCCAAAATGGACCAAGGCTGACGCACCATTATTGATGCTAACCATTCTTCCGAGTACATTCTTAAATCGCACTCTAATCTGCGAGATCAATTTGTTTATTAAAGTACATTTGTGGGGTTTATCTTAGTTTTAAAATCTAAGAAAGTCTAGGTACATTACCAAGGCTCGAAGCGATGATTCCCTCTTGCTTGCACTGACTTTATTTAATTTAACACTTTCGCTACTATTTTACTAATACAATTTCAGAAAAACACTAAAATACTACAATTAATCTGAGATCGGACACAATGATCTTAATTACTAGATTTATACTAGAGATAGTAGTACTGCTCCGTGAGCGCTCCTTCGCAGACTGCCCCCTCCTTTATCTGCGCTGGAGTTTTGTTTCTCTCACGCCAAACCACGCCCTCTGTGGATAATAAAAAAAAGGACCCACAATAACCGTTCTCAAATTTGTTATCCATTGGCTAAAGATTAAACATGTCAGCCTCTTTCACTATTCATTGGCTAACATGGTTCTGTACGGTCACGCCCATGCCTTGACTCTATCGGTTCCGGCATTAAAGCAGCAGGGCGTCTTGTTATTATCTAGAAATTTCGTTCAGTCACATCTGCAAACCACTTAGTATGGCCAAACCCATAAACCTTTCAAACAAATCAATTATCTTGGATTTTTATTGTCAGTTTTGAAAGAATGTATAGTCCGTTTTTCAATAGAAGACTAATGTTTTACGACTGCACGTGTTTCTTTATCTATTCAACTAAATTTCTTAATGGCTTCTCTATTGTTTTTTGCTAGCATTAAGTGTTTCGCAGTGTGGGAATGCAATTTTAAAATGTTCACAAAGCTGTTTGTCTGCAGAGAATTTTTTATTAACCATGTAATACGTCGCATACCATTACACACTCCCCCAAATAGAATTTTAAAACACTTAATCTTGCTATGCTTCATGGTAACTACAAGTGATTTTAAAATTTCTATTTTATATACATATAGGCTCACGCTAGGCCTATCCTATCCACATCCCCTTTTTTTTTTCGACTCCCGACGCGACAGCAGGTCTATTCTCTGTAAGCCCTCCTTCGCTTGTGTTAGTCCCTTAAACAAAGCCCTATTCTGTTCTCATAACTAATCCTAGTACTACTGTTCTCATACGTCCTTATAGTAGCGAAACAGGTGAATCGCATTGTAATTACCTTTTACTTTATCTGTACGGACGTCTATCAAGGTATATACATTGTTATATGGGATTGCTCCTATTACGTAGGGTCCCTCATACAACCGCATAAATTTCTTTGTTAGTTTTTTGTCTGCGTCCGAAATTGAGAAAGTTTTAAGTTTTACTAAGTCGCCTACTTCAAATTCTATTAACTTATGATTTTTGTTATAATAACGCTCCCTACTCTTTGATGCCTTTGATATATTCAGTCGGGCCTGGTGGCGAATCTGTTCTAGTGTCTCTTGCGGTACATAGGTTACATTGACCATGTCTTTATCGTAATCCGTTGACAACAAGGTTCTTTTTCCCCATACTATTTCATTAGGTGAATACCCCGTTGTGGTATGTATTAATTGATTGTAACAATCTTCTATGTCTGGTAGTAAATCTACCCAAGATCGGTGTGACTTATGACAATATGTCCTAAATAATCGACCTAGTTCTTTATTTACCCTCTCCGTTGAGTTTGGCCGAGGGTTTCTGACTGATGTATGCGTCAGTTCGATGCCTAAATGACGAATACCTAACTCGAAAACCTTCGAAGTAAAATTTGCTCCTCTGTCTGAGCATAGTACCTTAACCTGGATTTCTTTATGAAATTTCTTCACGCATGTTAACGAGGCCTTACCACTCGCTTGCCGTAGCGGATATAATCTGATTAATTTACTATATGAGTCTTGCATCACAAATATGTATTTAAACCCGAATCGACCCGATGGTAATGGACCATAAATATCGCAAAAAACCCGTTCTCCTATCTCGTTGGCTATTCCGATTTTAATCGGCCCTGTGTGTGTTTCTAAAGTGTGTTTAGTCTTTTGGCATGTCTCGCAAGACCTTACGACCTTCCCTATCACGCGAGACATGTTCGAGAAATAATAACGACCTTTCATCAAATTATAAACTTTATAACGCCCGAAGTGACCTATTTCTTCATGTATGGAAATGATCAAATCCTTCTGTAAGTCCTCGGGGACATACAGTCTCAAAGTGTCTTTCTTTACATCGGTTCTATACAGGATTCCCTCTTTAAGTATATAAAACTTCGATTCAGACGTGCTCGTTACCTTCATGCGCCTAATAATTTCATTAACGACCTTATCACGTTTTTGATAACTACCTATTTCCTTCCATCTATCACATATCACCCGTTCTAGTGAAGTTTTAAATAGATTCATCTCAGGTCCGACGGCCTTGTTAGTTAATACATCGGTGGCACCTGTTATGTGTCGCGATAACACATCCGCTACTGTATTTAATTTTCCTTTTACATGCTCAACAGTGTAATCGAAACGCCCTATGTAATGTACCCATCGTATCATTCGTGCGCTCAATAATTTGCACGTTTGTAGGAATATTAAGCTCTTATGATCGGTTCTGATCACTAATCGCGCTCCCCTCAAATATGTTTCGAACTTAGACAAACTAAATATAATAGCCCATAACTCTAACTCTGTTACAGTCCACTTACGTTCTGCTAACGTTAACGCTTTGCTACAGAACCCTAACACCCTTTCCTCTCCTTTATCGTCCAATTGAAAGACATACCCAGAAACACCTAGGTTGCTGCTATCGGTCTGTAAATAGTATGTCTCTTTCGGATTTGGGTGTGCGAGGAGTATAGTGTCTAGAAATAACCTTTTGACCTTCTCAAAACAATCATTTATCTCCTTTGTCCATGACCACTTTGTACTTTGTTTTAGTAGGTCACAGAGAGGCCTAACTACTTCGCTATATTTTGAGATAAATCTTCTATAGTAATTAATTACTCCCAAAAATCCTCGCAGTTGTTTTATTGTTCGAGGTATGGGGAAGTTCATTATAGCTTCCACTCGCTCAGGGTCCATACGCACTCCGTTTGTATTTACTATGTGTCCTAACAGTTTCACTTCGACACATAAGAATCTACACTTCTCTAATCTACCGGTTAATCCCGCTGTTTCTATCTTGTTTAATACTCGATCTAGATGTTCTAAATGTAACTTTATGTCCCCTGTGGTAAATATTACTATGTCATCAAGGTAATTCACACAAAACTCGCGCACACCCTCTAATATAAAGTCCATAGCCCTAGAAAATCCCGCTACAGATGTTTTTAATCCTTGAGGCAAAACTTGATATGTGTAAGTACGTCCCATGAATGAAAACCCAGTATATTTCCTCGAGTCCTTATGCAAGGGTATTTGAAAATAAGCATTATTCAAATCGATTAAACTGATATAATTCACTCCATGAAAAGACTGCAATATTTCCGAAGTGAGCGGTGGGGTTTCCGCATCTCCTATCATTTTTTTATTCAATTCGCGTGCATCTAACAAAAGTCTGATCGACCCATCTCTTTTCTTAGTGAAAGTGAGTGGACTACAATATGGTGTAGCTTCTTGTTTAATTACACCTAAATTTTCTAGCTCGTTTAACTCTGTCTTAACTTGTTCTCTGTAGGCTAAAGGTACCGGATAGCTATGTTTTACAAAGGGGGTTTCATCCGTCAACCTAATAACGTGTTCGTATCTGTCTGTCAGTCCTAATTTCTCTATAAATACCCTACAATGTTTGTTTAGTACAGTCAATAACAACTCTTTGTGCTCGCTATTTAAATTAGGATCGTCGAAACGTAACCCTTTTGTTTCTTCACCGACTGGTTTTCCGCTCTGTATACTAGGCTCTATAGACATAGTATTTTGATTTAAAATTAAGTTAATCGTGGCAGCGTTTGTCTCTCCCCCTAGCCTCTCAACTTCACACTCCGAGTTCAGTCTAATGCAAGATCTAACTCCTAAATGCTCAATCGTTAATGTCCGTTCACTACCACAGTTTATTATCCCTTTCACTCGTTCTAACCAATCGTACCCTAATATTAGCGATCTAGGTAAACGCCGCATTACTAATACAGGTGCTTCCACTAGAGTATTTCCTAATTGAAATTCTATCAAAACTAAACGATTAGTACTTTCGCTTCGTGACCCGAATGCTCCTTGTATTTGAATTGCAGGAATAGCGATTTCAGGTAAGATTCCATTCTCCCTTGTAATAGAGTCATACAATTCTCTAGTTATCCCACTAATCTGACTACCGGTATCAATGAGTGCTCTCATACTCTTACCGTATAATCTCACGCATACTTCAGGTAACTTAGGTAAAGAATAATCAATCCCCACATCGATCGGCTCGTCGAGTTCGTGGAACATAATATTTAGCTCTAATCCCCTCCTCGTACAACGCTCGCACGTGGTGCCCTTATCATTGCATTCCAATGCGTTATTGAATTGATCTTCTAATAAAATGCCTATACTCCTATTTTCCGACTGACAGTCGGACCTGTCATTGCCCGCACTAATTCTTATTCGCCGTTTGTTACCGCCTACCTTTGCCCCTAAACTATCCCCTGGTTTCCAGCCACTATTTGTTAGAATTTTATAAGCTACGCTAACCGTATCGCGTTCCGTGGTCCTATTGTCCCCATTGTTACACAAAGCTAAGATACCGGACCGGATTTGTGTTGGGGAATCTAGTTTTTTGTCTGTTCACTCTCCCCCACATGTTTCGATCCGTTAGAACTTTCGCTTTCTTTAACAAAAGCGACAGTCGGTCGGGTGTTAAACCTTTTGGTATTGGTTAATGTCGGTCTGTTGTAATTTGTTCTGTAACCTACATGTCCTCGGCGATTTCCTCGTCCCCTTCCCGCGTTAAACGTACCCCCTCGTCTATTTACCGAAATTGTTGCGACAACCGGACGCGTCGAAAGCGACCTATTGTACTGCCTATCTTTAAACCCTCTACCTGCTGTAACTCGCATATTACCCTTCGGGTTTTTATTTATATTTTGTTCTAAACTCCGTAGAAAGGTTATACCTTCCATTATGTTGACTTCCCCCTGACGCGTAAACCACAAGCGCTGAATATCTATAGAGAAAAGTCTCATTATAGAATTTACCAAATCCCGTTCGCTAAACATAATGGTTAAAGATTGCATTGATTCGGCATGATTCGCGAAGTGTTCAGACATAGACATTCCCGATTCACTTGTATACACCGCGTTAATCAGTTTATACCTAACCGATTCCTGGATCTGTTCTGTCCAGTATACGCGTCTAAAGTCTGTTTCAAAATCAGCGAAGGTAACCCAGTTTTTAGAATATAAATCCATAATCTTCCGCGCATGACCTGTAATACATCCTAATGCAATATCTACCTCACGGTTCGACCCATTCACCGCCTTAATATACCCTTTTAATTTCTTTAGAAATACTATTGGATTCGTTAACGGCTTACCATCGAAGTTTGGCTTGTTTACGGACGGCTGTACTACATATATGTTCCTAACCTCGGAAGTCGATGTACTGGGATCGGTTGAAGCAAAGCTAATCGATTCTTGCCTATCAGAAATATTATCGTTATTTACGTTATTTGTTACGCTTGCATTATCTATATTCGAAAGTTTCTGCAATTTTTTATCGAATTCGTTAATTTTCTCCAATATTAGTTTTAATGTTGAATTGGTTACGATCTCATTTCGTACGCTCGCATCTACTACCTGCTCCGACGTCCCTACCTCGCTGAGAGCGGTAACCTCCGTATTCTTTTGTTTTATATTACGTCTCGCTTTATTCGTCGCCATCTTTGTCTAACGCTTTCTCTTTGGGTTCGGTTAATACTGACAAAAGTTTGACTTGACTATCTATTCGCCTAACTTGTTAAAAAGGTACTTGATTTGACTTTAACGGAATACAGATGTGATCTGAATATACTAAATTTTAGGTTAAAATTAAAATTAGTCTAGAGGTCAAGCAAGGGAATTTTTTCAGCACCGCCGACTCCTCGCGAACCCTGTAAACCGTACATTTTTATAAGACATACTGCTCGTTATGCTCCTCCTTATACCTATGATAGTTTGTAAATGTTATTATATTTATAATTATAGCGACATGCACACGAACTCCTGAATTCCTGTAAATTACACATTTATAAATATAACATATAGTTATAACATGCACAGTGTAATTGTCTCTCTATGTGTTGATTTATTTTATTCCTAAAACTCACTTTCGTCTAAATCGCGTTTCTACGTTGTGTATTTTTTTTTGTATATCCAGTCGTATCGTTATTTCGAATACGTATCTGAATTCTGGTCTCGCGGCACCATTCTGTGGTGGTTCGAATGAGGTTGATCGTCTAGTTAATCTTAATTTCGTAAATTTAATCAATTATAAGTTTGATTCAGACATGAACAAGTGAATTTTTTCTTTGTTGAGCTTAGTTAACTCCAATTTGCGTCATACAATGGAGAGAGAGACATTCAAGTGCTTTGATAAGGCCCCTTTTATTTGTTTGGTTATTGGTCGATCATTCTGTCGACCAGCACAATTTCTGCGGGAACGAAGCGAAGCCGACACCGTTCTCCGATTTATTAAATTACGTTCGAACTTACTCAGGAGTTAATCATTGAATAAGGCTCAGTTACACGTTTATATGCATCTATGTAACAAATATTATATACATACTCTATTAATCGGAATAGAACGGAGGTGAGGCTAAGCTTGTGCGGGACTAAGTTAACCGCCACACTGACCAGAATCAGTCGACAACTTAAGAACCCTACGCCAGTGACTGGCCCTTAACCGTGTTATGGGAGCGGCACAGACCCTCCTATATCGCTACGAAGCGAGTTTATTGCCCTTCTAGCTCGTAAGCTTGGGTCTTTTATGGCTATTTAAGCCCGCTCCAGGTACCATGGATTTTATTTATATATTGTATAATTTGTTATATTTCGATTTGGCCAAATCGAGGTCGGAGGGTCATTGTGCGGGGGAGGACGTGTTTGGAAGTGTCCGTTTCTGCCGCCAGTAGTCTCTACAGGAATTGTGCTTTAAATAAATAAAATATCGCAACAAGAGTATTAACTGGTAAATGCCTCTGGCCTGGAATGTCTCTCGCCTCTCTATATTTCTAGGAGTGTATGGTGTACACAGGACCCTCGTTAATTAAATTAGAATACTCATGATGTTTCTTAGCTGTAGTGTCAAGTCGTTTCCCGAAGCCGGCTGCATCTCTCCTTCAACGTATTTAAACTGATTATAACCTAATATAAAATGTAGCTACCTGCTTTACTAAAAGGCGCGGACTTGAGTCCCGTTACCTTTTACAAGGACCCCGTTTATGGTTTACTGGTTATAAAAATTTATATTACGGTCAGTCTCTTTGTATTCAGATGTTCATTACAGCTAGGTAGTTCCTGAGGATGTTTTGACCTATTAGTAGATAACTTATTCATGCTAATGTCGATTTTTAATCTCTACTCCAATCAAATGAAATCAAATGTAATTGTAAAAAAAAGGAATAATGTTAAATACTCTCTAATATCAGTACAGTTAGTGATGTATGATTAGCTATATGAGAAGGAATCTAATATTCGAATGTACATTCATATGTGTCATATGTCCCACAAGTTATACTTTAACTAAGGTTGGAACTTTTACAAAATGTCTCTATGATCCTGATATAACCTCCTACGACTAACACTTCGAAGGTGAGCATGGATGAACAATGAAAGATGATATATATATCAAATGTTTAATTTCCAAATCAATTCAAAGGCAAAGATTATTTAGATTTCTAATAGTTACATTAAATCTATTAGAAACCGGGCTCCCATTGCTAGCCATTCTAAATTCAAGGGAAAATGTACAAGCCCATACCAAAAACCCTTGTGGCGCTTATAGTCTAATTACATATGTGATGTGCTTAATTACGATGTCATATTCGTGTTATTTATTTACACAAAGCCTTACTCACTATAGAGAGACAACACACTAACTTAGTAAGTACATTGCACTTTATAAATGGTTTAGGAATAAACAAGATAATTATGTACACAAATAAATCCCACAAGTGTTAATATGTACACATTAATATTGTAGAAGGTCTCCCGTCCGTTTAACGGTTACTCCTTCGGTTATGGTACTTCTGACAAATCTCGTATAATATAATCATAACTAATCTAAATTAATAGGAATAATCATAGAATAACCTTGTCCAAAATGGACCAAGGCTGACGCACCATTATTGATGCTAACCATTCTTCCGAGTACATTCTTAAATCGCACTCTAATCTGCGAGATCAATTTGTTTATTAAAGTACATTTGTGGGGTTTATCTTAGTTTTAAAATCTAAGAAAGTCTAGGTACATTACCAAGGCTCGAAGCGATGATTCCCTCTTGCTTGCACTGACTTTATTTAATTTAACACTTTCGCTACTATTTTACTAATACAATTTCAGAAAAACACTAAAATACTACAATTAATCTGAGATCGGACACAATGATCTTAATTACTAGATTTATACTAGAGATAGTAGTACTGCTCCGTGAGCGCTCCTTCGCAGACTGCCCCCTCCTTTATCTGCGCTGGAGTTTTGTTTCTCTCACGCCAAACCACGCCCTCTGTGGATAATAAAAAAAAGGACCCACAATAACCGTTCTCAAATTTGTTATCCATTGGCTAAAGATTAAACATGTCAGCCTCTTTCACTATTCATTGGCTAACATGGTTCTGTACGGTCACGCCCATGCCTTGACTCTATCGGTTCCGGCATTAAAGCAGCAGGGCGTCTTGTTATTATCTAGAAATTTCGTTCAGTCACATCTGCAAACCACTTAGTATGGCCAAACCCATAAACCTTTCAAACAAATCAATTATCTTGGATTTTTATTGTCAGTTTTGAAAGAATGTATAGTCCGTTTTTCAATAGAAGACTAATGTTTTACGACTGCACGTGTTTCTTTATCTATTCAACTAAATTTCTTAATGGCTTCTCTATTGTTTTTTGCTAGCATTAAGTGTTTCGCAGTGTGGGAATGCAATTTTAAAATGTTCACAAAGCTGTTTGTCTGCAGAGAATTTTTTATTAACCATGTAATACGTCGCATACCATTACAATTACTACAATCAGTAATTTTAATGTGAATATGCAAAATGAGTTCACGTGTAAATATTACGCTGCGTTTAGTAATTCTCTATAGATTTTACAAACGGTCGTTACGAATAATGTTCAATTACAGTGAGAATAATAAAATATTTGATAAATAATTGAAAAACAGGCATGTATAATTTTGAGCAAACTATTAATAATAAGAAACACCTTCCTATATTTTTACCCAAATTCAAATCATGTTAATCCAAATCATTTTTATTTATTTATTTATTTATTTATTTATATATTTTTGTACACGAAGGAAATCTTACATAAAACAACAATGATTTTTAATTGTAATTGCAACCCAATAACTACGAGTATATTCAATATCATAATAATGATAATTTTAAGTCACATAGGTTTGGCTCTGTTTATTTCTACTCTGTGTCACGAAGCCAAGACGCTGTCAATTTAGTGAGGCGTGTAGCGAATGTAGTCGGCTCGGAGCAGTAGTTGCGTAGACTGGGGCGCGCAGTCAACGCACCTGCGACTGACAGGCCCATTTGTTTCAGGCCAGTTTCTTGTGTTTGTGACGAATAAAATCAAAGCCGACAATTACGGGGCTTAAAAGTCAGATACTAGTCCAGTTATTATATATAATACATTTGGAAATGCGTGTGAACCGAGAAGGCAAAATTTTGAGCCCTAGAAAATCTTAACTTCAAATTGTCGACCAAGATTTCCTGTGTGCATTTTCCGCCATCTTGAAAAAAGGGATAAATTCATTTTTTTTAAATAACTCGGTTCTTCATTAAAATACAGAACTTTTGATGCAATTCTTTTTGTTGTTTTTTTACGATCTACAATTAAGATCCTTTACATTTTTAACCTATCGTTCATCGTTATTGAGATATCGATTGAAAAACCAATTTAGGTAGTGAAATTGTTTTTTGCTATTATCTTTTTTTGTCATGAAAGATATCGAGAAAATGTTTATTATCAAATCTCATGCAAACTGAATACCACATCAAGTCAAACTGCAAACTTGTCAAGTACACTTGATCATGTAATGTGGGAAATTTGAAGGGGCTACGTTTGCTACGATCAGCTACGGTGATGCTACGATGAAGCTACGAATAGGCTACGATTAGCTACAATCTAAGCATGTGGCTAGGCTGCTTCCTTGTTATAAAATTTATAATACACTGTGACTTAATGCGTCCTTAGGTCACATTGTGTTATAAAATAATATACAATACTCTTCACGTAAGTAGTTTATTATTGCAATAGGTTTTGCATCCTTGTTGCGCTCGGGGGCCAACTTTACACCCTTGCAATACTTAATAAACCACTTTACACACTGTATCTTAATTTACGATTAGTAAAAGAGTTAGGTAAGTAGGGCATGATACAAAAACGTTCCATAATATTTAAAATTACAGAATGACTGTATTATATCAATATTAAAACATACATTATGTGTATAGGTAGAATTAGGTACAAAAATATCTGCACAGACTGGAAATCGAACCCGCTTCATAGGCAACGTCACACACAGTGTACTTCCTAACGCTGCCGTACTTTTGCGCGGACCTATGCGAGGGTTCTGCGGGTCTCAAGGCGAACCTTTTTACCCGGGCTTAAACTCGGGAAAACTCTTCTACAAATTGTTGGAGACGCCCGTGCCGGCTATGCTGGTGCGGCTGATAGCGGCGTTTCTAACGGGACGGTCGTTCGTAGTATCGGTTGAGAACGTGACCTCAGACCCCCGCCCCATATGTGCGGGTTTACGCAGGGCAGCTGTCTCTCGCCAATGTTGTACGCGCTGTACACCAACGACATCCCCACTCTAGAGGGTCACCTCCAAGAGTGGGAGCGTGACGCGGTGCTTGCGTTGTTCGCGGACGACAGCGCATACTTCCTATCATCCCGCAAAGCAGAGCTGGCTGCAAGTCGCATGCAGCGCCTGTTGGACATATTACCGGACTGGTTGGACAAATGGAGGATTGCTGTCAATGTCGGTAAGACGGTCCCCATTGTGTTCACCAGAGCTCGTAAACTGCCGCCGCCGCTTCGCCTTCGTGGTCGGGAGTTGGTGTGGCAGCCAACCGTTAAGTACCTGGGATGTACCATCGATAGCGCGATGCGGATGAGCCAACACTGTGACCAGATGGTCCAGCAGGCTCGCGCCGCACGCGCTATACTCCGACCGGTGTTGACATCCCGGCTACCAGTACGTACAAAACGGACGGTGTACTACACCTACGTCCGATCACGATTGGCCTATGCGGCGCCGGCATGGTACGCACTGGCCAGCAGGTGGCAGCGCAAGCGACTGCAGCAGCAGCAGAACATGGCTCTGCGAGCTGTCGTGGGAGCGGGACGCTACGTCAGGAACGACGTGGTAGCGCGCGACCTGAAAGTCCCTTCCATCGAAGAGCATGTGGTCAGGCTGGCGCGGACGATGTTCGCCCGCGCCGACCACGGGCCGCATGACTCGCTAAAGGGTGTCGCGCCGCTTCACGCTCGTCCGCCTGAGGGCTACCCGCTTCCGCGGGAGCTCTTAGAGTCTGACTCTGACTCCTAGAGTCCGAGTTTGACTGCGACACGGCGTGCTTTGCAGTTATGATAGGATCCCCCGCTCAACAGCGGGGACCGCCCCTCCACCGGGAGGCAACGTCACTACCAATTAGGTTATAGGGTCATAAAAGCAATGACTTAGTGAGATCGTCAGAGTTACGATTGTATTAGTGAACAAAAAATTCTTCATAATTTTGTCACCTTCATACAATCTGTGTGTATGTAATCTTCATTATAAATCAGCGGGTATGCACGTTTAATACATTACGACAAATAAGCTGCGAGATTTGGTACCGGATGAATGGTAGGGATTTATATGTTAAATTTACCTGTTCGGCTTAAATACATGGTTTTACGATGTAATCGTTCACGTGTGCCGCAATTGTTCACGGCAGAACCAGTTTATTTTATCTGCTCAAACCCGATACCTATAATAGGTTGGTGCATTCGTTATTGATGATGTTACTTTTTAGTTACGTAGATTCAAGTAATTTTAAAAATTAAATAAAGAAAAGGGAAAATAAGTTATTTTTTATAAAAATATCTTTGTTAAATAAATGTGTATTTTGAGAATTAATTTATCCTCCATCTATGAAAACAGCAATCATACAAATTTAAATAGAAACACGTCCATTGTAATGACATGGAAATCCAATTCAAATCACAAAAAATAATTTTCTGAACTCGATGAAATATCAAATGTTTTATATCCTCAATCAATCTACAAATACGTGATAGGTTGTCTTATGAAAAATAACGCAAACATGTTGTTGAACATGTGAAAAGCAATTTGTCCAACTTATCCATCACGAAGCGATTGACGGAGCCTTTTCAAACGGAAATTGGCGCTTTTTAACTGCCTTTAGTCTTTATGCAGATCCTGGCGTATAGAGGAACTAAGTTCTATTTTAACAGAAAGTCTCATAGAATACAAGACATTAAAAAGCGTATAATAAAAAATCATTTATCAATATTATTACGGTAAAAATTTTGGGAGGATGGTTATACGTTATGGATGGATTAACGTTGTTTATGAAATTCAGTGCCCAAATAGACCATGATATCACACCTTCAGTGGAAAAAAGGCATAAGATGAAAATTGCAATTTTACAGGAGAGCTAAAAAAAGTATTAAAATATCAATAAGTAGTCAAAGGAATTTACATTACGATTTCTTGCACAAAACCGTCAAGATTCATTATAAAAATTTGGAAAAAATTAAGCATAATTATGCAGATTTTTACCCTCTTTACAATCGTATTAATAACTAATATTCAACGTCAGATGACTTATGCTTTTTTCCATTGAGGGTGCGATATTAAATAACTTACCGAGTAATTATCATTCCAGAAAACTCGGGCAAAGCGCTGGCATAAAAAAATTAATAAGTGTTTACCTACTCACATCCTCTTTACAAGGAGGTAGAAATATATTTAGTTTATAACATTATCCTATGTAATTATTGACTATGACTATGATTAGATGACCCACATGGCGTAATGGTTACCATGCCGAGTCGCCGCGGCAACGGTCCTGGGTTCGATTCCCAGCGAGGCAGAAATTTAAATTATGACTTTGAATTTCTGTTCTCGGTCTGGGTGTGTGTACTTGTCTTGTGTATTGTCCATGGCACCCACGACACAGGGAATCCTAATGTGGGGCTATGAGTGTGACGTGTTATTTATTATTTTATTTATTTAGTGACAATTTGTTTAATTCTGTTGATATTAACTATCGTCAAAAGCGATAAATGCGCAATGGATTATAATGATCCCATTAGGAACTTTTTTCCTTAATACAGATGAATGGGCTGTAGTAAACATAGGTATTAATACGTTCTTACCAATATGGTGTGTAGAGTGATTATCTCAACCCCTCTTGTTCATAGAACCGTCTTAAGCTGTGTTGTCAAAGTGATTGTGAGTTTGATGATATAATTACAATTAGTACAATGAAATCTTTAAACATTACTTATTTCGGATTAATCATATTTTATAAACCGGGGGATTAGTACTCTAAATTGGATTATGTCGCTTATAGTACCGAATTAGCAAATTAGCCACTACTAATAATAAAACATAAGGATTATGCAACATTAGCTACAAACTACAACTATCATAAAACTCTAATTGTTTATTTCATGTATGAATATATTCAATAAAAAACTTATGAAATATAACATTTGCTTGTTTATTTATGTAACTAGCTGACGATCCATCTGTTGATAAGTCGGTGGTAGAGGTATCACCAATGCAATGCCAACCAGAAAAGAAGAGGGAGGAAGAAATAAAAACTGGTTCTTATGTCAAACTACAAACGCCAGTTAAAAATGTGTCATTTGAAGTGTATTGAAGGGAGGAACATTTATAAATACACAAGCTTTTGCCACGACTTCGACCGCGATAGAGTGACTTCGAAACGAAAATTTAAATTAATTCATTTAGATTTCTATAAATCAATAATAATGTGGTTCTATAACCACAAAAAATAAACTAGAGTGATGGATAGGATTCATAATATTAGATACTAGATGATGCCCGTGGCTTCGCGCGCTTGAATATCGGTTTTTTTATAATATAATACAAATCCCTGCGGAAAAGTAGACTCTGTGTCAATGTTAATTTAATCCAGAGTATAGGCTACCTGCATTCCAAATTTCAACCAAATCGGTTATGTAGTTGTCGCATGGTTGAGAAACATACGTCCAACAACTTCATAAATTTTCACATTTATAATATTAATAGAATTACCTAAACTAATAACCAAGTTAATTCACATAATCAACCTACTTTGATATTGTCCTTGTGATGAAAACACTCATCCACAATAAGCTATCTTGTCTATCTTTCTCTTTTCTTATATATTTGTGTAAGTAAGCAAGAAACAACGGTGAAGTAGAAACTATAGCTATGAAGCTATACTTTTACTACTTAAAGCTGTAGAGGAAGGACCGAGGATACTTGTGCGAGGCACAATGCCTTTCACTCGGCTCCAGCGGCCAGACAAACAAGCCCGTCAGTTGCAGCCACCTGACAACCAAAATTAAATCTATTTTCAGATGTTTTCTTTTGGCAAAGATAATATAACTTAAGATATATATTATTATTATACGTTGCTGAAATTTTTCCCGCGTCCACGTTTCTACTATAAATACCATAAATAAACTTCAAGAAAGAGTGAACTATAAATTGACAGGTATTTAAATACCATGCATGATTTACAAAAATTGCCATTAATTCTCATGGTATGAGTGACCTCGGGAGTGCAAGAGATTATGATGATGATAATAATAAAGGTACAGAATGAACTACATAGAAAAGATGATCTTGTCACAAAACATAATGAAACACTGAATAGTGACTGTAAAATATATTTAAATAGGCACTATTCTTTTTTTGTAGTTACTTGCAAATTAAAATACATATTGCAAATAAAAAACTGAATGTCATTGCTCACAATAAAGAAGAAAATTAAAATTAAACATATTATTTTGTTTTAGAACAAGTACCTATATCAGACAGGAAATATAGTAAACCTTTCTCTGAACGTTGGAATAAAATGTCGGTGTGCAATCACTGATCTTATGTTGTCACAGCGCCGACTCCCGGATTGGAGAAACGCTACGTTCAGTACGGATATGATTTAAAATAGGAGAGACTTGGATATTTTTAGAACATTATAATATTATGTCCCAATAAACTAAACTAGTTTCTTTATGCTCCTTTTATTTCTGAATGTTTTTATGAATCTGTTTTAGCTAGAAAGTTATTTTTATATCAAGAAAATGTTATGCTTATTTAATTTAGTTTATCTTCCGTAAACAATTACCAACCAAGAAAGTCACGAAAAATTGCTGCAAAACCGACTTTTCTAGTCGTCTCGAAAATACGAATAAACAAGACATCTGATTTCAAAACCACGTATTGAAAGATCAATCATATTGCTTTTGCATTACATCATAAATTGCCTAAATACTCGTAACATAAATACATTTTTAAATCGTTGCGCAATTTTGCGGTATCAATCTTTCAAATGATCCGAATTTCAAAAACATTTTAGTGAAAAACTTTTATACAATTCGTAAAGTCTCAGACTGTAGCTCATCTTATGTTTATACAGTATGCAGTAACTTTGGTGTACGGTGGCCATGCATTTTGATGGATATGTTTATCAATCAGACGACGAAGATTTTCCTGTGGAAGTACAATGGTATTTAAAACTCATTTTACCAGTAAACATTACTGTTTTATAATAATTATAGTAATTAAACTAGATTATACAAGGTTAGAATTTATTAGGAAACACAATTTTCCATTTCCTATAACAATTTAATTGAATGAAATTAAACGCAATCACCCTAATTTTTAAAGAAATATGACCCAATCAATATTCCGAACATTATTTATTTGAAACATTTGAACTGTCTCCATAGAACATGCATTACTCAAAAATATAATTAGTATTGTTCAACAACGAAAGTGAGCTGAACATCGCTATTTTTTCAAATCCTAAGTCGTCAAACTGCTTTCTCTTTTGGTTACCTACTACACAAATGGCATCAAATCCAAATTGCGTAATTTTGGGTCCTCTGTTAAGTTGATTCACAGATTATGAGTACTAGTATATATAAAGTATTGTTTAAAGTTGTTTGGATCTAAATACACTTTTTATATTACCTAATAGCCGACAAAGGGATAGGCAACAATTAATGAATTAATGAAGTATGAAAGAATTTAACAATAAAGGATGTATAAAAACGCAAAAAGTTATGTTTTGTAACTAACTCGCTATGGACGAGGTTGGTATCCAGACATTTAAAAAACGTAGTGCATTTTTTTACCGTAGATTTACTGAGTCTTAAGTTATATTTCGTTTTGTCCTGTATTTTCTGCTAAATAGGTTATTTGAAAGAAATTCTTGCTTAGCAATAAGACCACCAATTGTTTTCTATTTTTATATCTATTTATCTGGTTAAAATTGAAAAAATAAAGAATATTTGTGTGTTTTATTATATGCCTCAAATACCTAAAGTTTTCAAAAAAGACTTAGTCTTGCATAAGATATCCGATGAGAAATAGTCAAAGGATCAACATCTTTCCGTATCCGCAGTAGTTAAACTGCAACGATCTATCAAGCTACGCTGACTTCCCATTTTCTGCACAAATCCTACAATTTTAGAAATCACAGTGACTCTACAGTCAGGTGAATGGAGTCACAAATCAGGTCAAGAGAAATCGATTTTTATTTTAAAACTTTAGCGTTGTTCACTACGTGACTGCAAAAGTGCAAATATTGTAAATGGTGCTCGTTATGACGTCATAAATTCTCACATTTCTAAAGTGGATCTTTCAACAACAAAACCCTTTTATTTTACAAACAGAAACAAGATGATTTAGTGCTTTGGGGGTCCTAGAGCTATTTTAAGATAAATTAGCGTACCTATACGTACGTAAGGCATACGTACGTAAGGCATTACAATGATCAAACATCTCCATAAATGGTACTAGACTTGTGTGGTAAACACTCATTATTCTACTAATTACCCCCGAAAGAAAAAAGAAGGGTGTTATAAGTTTAACATGTCTGTGTATCTGTATGTCTGTCTGTGGCATCGTAGCTCCCAAATGGATGAACTGATTTTGATTGTGTTTTTTAAATGAAAGGAGACTTAAGAGTGTTCTTAGCTTTATAATTAGTCTAAATCAAACTGTCGGGGTTTTTTTAATTGTAAAGCCTAAAAACCTACGGCTGAAAGTTATGAAAGTAAATTTTTAAATATTAAAACGCTTTTATTAGCTTCATACGTATCTATGTAACGGAAACTTTAAAAATGATTTTGACCTCCTTCAAAACGTCAGATTAAACCGAAATTTGGCATACTTATCAAGCACCAATGACAATTCAATATTTAAAAAAAAATAAAAAGAAAATAAATGCAGAGCACTCAAAAAATCAAACTAAAAAATGAAAAACGTTAAAACATAAAAAAACGCTTTTATAGAAAATCCAACTAAAAAGAGTAAATAAATTTTAATAAATTTGAATTAAGAAAAGTGTAATTTAGAAAAAAGCGTGAGGTGCTTTTTAAGATATTTTCAAACTGATAAATAATCCATACATATACTCTGACACCATACACCCCACGCTTTTTTTACAATTACACTATTGTTAATTAAAATTTATTAATAATTATTTTCTATTTTTTATTTTTTCTATAAAAGCGTGTTTCTTTTAGGTTATTTAAATTATAATTTTTCTAAGTTCTACTCAACAAAATACTGAAAAATTTAATAATGGAATCAGGCGAGTTCTTGCATCTCTGAATTTCATTCCAAGAATTTATTGCGTAGAACCAATGTACTTCTGTGGTAGAACTTACGCTCGTTTTCGTATTTCTCATACAGACTCCGATGGTAAAAGTAATAGAAAAATTATTCACAAAACACTTTATTATTTCCTGTGTCAGCGTTAGGTAAATATTGTAAGACTGAGTTTCTTGAAGCTTTGCCAGACAACCCCAATGTAAACATACCGACAGGAAAATGTGGCGTCATTCCCTTGCCAACATCTTATTACCGAGTAAAGTGAGGGCGTTGCTCTAAAATATTTTTAAACTGGCTAAAATTGACAGGTTAAGGATGAAATAAACTGGTCAATTCTAAATAGCACTTGCATATCATATTATATAGATAAGTAGAAATATAGTGAAATTTTACTCTAGCTATCAAGGAAAATTTTAAGGAAGTAGTCGACAAATGAGCATTAGCTCATTTACCATTAGGTTCCACCTGATGGTAAATGGCAATAGTTGCCCAGGACATCAGCAAAATCAGAGGCATCACTGATGTGTTGCCAACCAGAAAGAGGGAAGAAAACGAAAGAAAGAACTGGCTCTCAAGCCCCCAGCTGGAACAAGAGTCGTCTGATTCAGCCAAGAGGGTGGTAGCTATCTAGGTTAACTATACGGAGAAATAATAATAATATTAATGGTATTAATGAACTATTAAAATCAGGTCTATCATAAGTTTGCAGACTTCTAGGAATAACAACGTTTTCAAAGCACAGTTGAAGCCTAATTACACAATGATGATGCTGTAATCGAATTTAATTTTCTATTACTTTCCTTCTCCCACAAAACAGAGTACGTTTAACAAAACATAAGAAAAATAAAGAACTGGGCAAGTGCATGTCAGGCCACGTGCACCGGAACCCTACATGGGTTCCGATTTCCGAAGTACTAATTTTATCGAATGTTACTCATTAACTACTTATGCTTGCACATAGTTTTCCTTGTAAATTTATCATATAAACTATTTTAGAGGAATTTTTAACTTGTCCAACTTCAAACGTTTACCCAGCAGGGGGTAAAATTTGACTATAACCAAAATGATAAGGGCAAATTTTTCGCAAACGAACCCCTAAATCCAAAAATTGTCTTAGAAAATACATAATATTTTTGAAAGACCTTTTCAACAATATCCCACAGTATGGAGTAAATAACGAAAAAAATTTCATCCTCATGTTACCTGCAGAGGAGGTACCCTGAAAAAAAATATATTTTTCAATATTTTAATTTTTGATTTTGGAGTTTTAATAAATATGTTTAATTGAGGGTCTCGGCTTTGTGCTCGGAAAGACGGACGGACGGAAATACGGACATGACGAAACTATTCAAGGGTTCCAATTTTACTTCGGTACTCTCAAAAATAAACCATCTACAAAAATTCAAAGAATCAAACAAATAATAAATAGCAAAATTTTATGCAATTTGTAGATAATCATACGAGAAATATTTATTATTTGCCCGTACCCCTCAAGTGTATTAAAGCAAAGATAATAATGAAATTGTAGTAATAGTCGAAGTTTATTTCTTTCCCCCTTTTATCAGATAATTAAGTTAATATTGCAGCCCCTGGGCACGTGCGTCGTATAGTTAGGGTTACCAGAAGGCAGGAATTTTCCACACATGCCCGGAATTATGTCTTTCTATCGAGGAATTAGGGAAAATTTGAAATTATATATTTTCTCTGAACTCAAGGACCTAATATTTATAGGGATTTTCAAGTAAGCGATTTTGTCAGGAAAAATAATTTACGGATCATGTCACCTTGTGCAATTAACTTTGCCTTTATTGATTTAATGATAGTTTAAATAGTTGAATAAATATTCAATAAAATCAATATGTTTTCATATAATTTATTAATATAATTGACGATTACAAAAATGTTGTAATAATTTTATTGTACTAGGAAGTCTAGGTGTCAGTTAAATAATAATAGTTAGGTATCTTGACTGTCCGTCTATGAACATAATAAACACTAGGTCGGAAATTTTTTATATCATTCATCAATAGATAAGATGTTGTGGAGAACATATTTATAATCCTGGTGAAATAAATTGCTTTGAGTATTCTTATCTCAAGGTGTCAAAGTTGTAAATGCCAGGGCTAAGTACGTAGAGAAGTACAAATTTATCATGGGTGAAGTATGGAGATACAAGTGAATAAAGACAAATGAGATGTGATATGGGTAAAAAATGTGTTGAAGTGTACAAGGTTCTATTCATCTTTAAGGCAAAGTCAACTACCCGTGATGCACCAAATAAGGCTATGAGTCGCTCCTGTTGTTGATCAAGGGATCAATCTTTATACTTATCAATATAATCCCAATGCATCCAGGTATATTTTACTACTAGGCGTCAGAGCGGTACCCTTAAATATGTATTCTATCACATTGTCGGCATTATAATATTGTGTAGTTATCAAGTTACAGCTAAGGTAACCGAAGTAATATATGAGCTGACCAATGACGCACAGACGGACGGACGTATGACACAAAAAAGGTTATGACTTGACTACAGAACCCTTAAAAGGGGTACAAAGGTTTGAAAATCTCAACTTTTAGACAAAGGTTACTATACTGTAGATGAGTACTTAAATGGATAAAATGCATGAAAATTACCAGCTCTAAAACCAGTTTCGTTCAAGTTGCTGATATTTTTTGTAATAAATATACCTATGTACTTTTAATTTTAAAAGATGTGCTGAGTAGTTTCTTGACCGCTTTTCTTTTCTCGATGACAAAGCACCTTTTCCAAAAGCTGGTAGGTTAAAAAAATTTTATACGCCGATATTTCGACCCAGTTACAGGGATCGTGGTCACGGCTGGACGGTGGTATCGGCGTATAAAATATATACCGTGAGTACCCGTATTAAACTAAAAAGCGGTTACTAGTTATGAATAGAGAAGCTAAAATAATCGAGCTTTTTATAAAATACAAATGGAAACTTTAAAACTTGGTACATTATAACAAAATCACGATTACAAAGTAGCAAGCTTCTAACTAGCTCAAATTACAGCAATAATTGTACGTTTAATGGCCTACCTGTGTTCTCGTGTTGCACAATTATTGTGTTTAATTGGCTGCAAACAATCCATGCGGTGGTTAATATTAAGATAACCTAACCTACATACATACTTGTACATTTGCGACTAAGAATGGTTGTTTAAACAACTTTTTATGGTTATGTATCCCAAACCGTCACTTAAAATTAATAGTATAATCTAAAATTTTAACAAAAAAACTGAATTCAAATGAAGTACCTACATCCTTTCCAATAAAAAAGAATCATTGAAATCGGTTGGCGTGATACTGAATTATTCGTACATTTGTCGCGCATTAATTAATTAAATAAATTTAATTACTTACATTTAATTATTAATATGCTTTTCTCATGAATTCCATTGTCAGATCTCGCTAAAATTTAATTGGAACCATGTGAAAAGCACCAGCTTTCGATTAAAAAAGAACCATCGAAATCGGTTCACCCAGTCAAAATTTCTGAGGTAACAAACATAAAAAAACAGTCGAATTGAGAACCTCCTCCTTTTTTTGAAGTCGGTTAAAATAATGAAAGGAACCTAAAATCAAACCTATTCAACAATACCCCACTTGACTTAGTTCTACGATATATATTTTTTTAATTTTTACAATATGACGTCTGGTTGTCGCTATGATAAATTTTGATTATTTTGATGTCTTTAATAGCACTCGTAAGGTTAAGACAAATCGATTGACGTAAGAATCATCAAAATCCGCTAACGCGTTTGGTCTCTATAACTTCACATAGGAACATACATACATTGACTGATAAACACATTACTCTTCTTTGCGTCGCGCAGTCGGATATTATACAATATGGACATTGGACAAGGATTTCTTTGATCAAAACCAATAAATTCAATGTTATTTTTAACTTCGAAAAGGTTAAAATTTGTAATTAAACAGTGATCCGGGCGTAGGAGATTGGTTTAATTTACATTTTGATTTTATGGACGTGGAATAAAATGCTTCCAAACCAGGGACTAAGCTACGCGTGGGTGTTCAATCTAATAATGTTATTAAATGTTTTATTTACTATTCACCAAAAAAATTTTGGTGTGAATTCCCAAAACTAACTTATAAATCTTGACTAGTAAGGACATAAAAAACATAATGGGAGGCGGGGACCACCCCATTTACCAGGAGCGTCGTCTCATGAAGATGTGTGCTTACCAGCGCACTTGTAGCCCTCTGTCATAAAGAAATACGTCTACGGGGAAAAGCACTACATCACATACTGTAAACAAAAAGTCGTGTTTCAGACTAAACAGAAAAAATACGCATTATCTGAAGATGATGATAGTTGTGAAGTTTTCATAATCCATAACTACTTAATATGATACTTTAAAAATACGTAAATGAATTAAATTGAATCCATAAAAATGTTTGATTGTGGATACTAGAGTTTGGGAACTACTTACTTATGTTTGAAGGAACTAATAAATGGGCATTTTCACCAAAACTTAATCAAAATTTCAATTTTTACTTTTTGTCTGGGAATCCGTTACTTCTGTTCTGTGACTATGCTACATTTTTTAGTTTTAATTCGAAATTCTTAGACTATTCGTACTTGTAATCGCATTGTGGAAAAATCTATTTCGGTTTGCACCTCGAAATCATTTACAAAGTAGCCAATAATTATTATTTGTTATTTGTAAGCATAATTATTTGACTTTTATTTTGGGCACATTTATAAATTATTATTATAAATTATTAAGTTTACCTGGTTAGCACAATCATTACTGTGATAAAAATAAATACAAACCTGTAAATTGTGAACATACTCGTAAATGAAGTTAAGTTTTTCAGTCAAAAGTCGTTGTAAACGTGTTGCCATTTCTCATATAGTTTTCACACATTTTCTTTTGGAAATGAATGGGTCCATTCATAGCTACATACAAAATAATATAATACATTGATGCTTTATTTTAGAATATTAGTTAATCTAATGTTACTGTATTCACTTTGGCGACAAGTGTGGCGTAATGGTTACCATGCCGGGCCGCCCAGTACCAAGGGGTTTTATTCCTCGCGAGGCGGAAATTAGAATGATGAGTTTAAATTTTATATTCTTAGTCTCGTCTTTTTTCCAGTCTTTGTGTATTGTCCATGGCACCCACGGCACAGAGAATCCTAGTGCGGGACTATGAGTGTGTTGAATGTTTTTTTTTGAGTTAAACATTGTAACATGGTAAATTTCATCCTTGAAATTTGTGGTCTGTGGTTTTAAGAATAACTTATCTGTGCATAAGTTGTTACTCTGTGGAGTTGATATGTCAAAGTATGTCGGCACTGTGGTATAGGTACTCTGTGGAAATGTGTCAATATGTCAGCTGTCTTGCCTGTCATTTTGGTTAACCTGTTAAATGGGAAATTATGTAGGGAATATTGTGATTAAAATAATTAGTTGTGTTTGAAATTTGGATTTATTATTAAAATTTTGGTCGAAGTAAATAAAGGAAGCTTGATTGTTATCGGTTATTACGTGCAAAAATTTAGTGGACGGATAGTGTAGTAATTGGACAAGTTTGTTAAATTTAGTTTCAAAATATATTCAATGTAGTAGTTAGGGAAATTTTTGTCATGGTGGTGTTCTCCCTGATGACGTCGTCGCAGAGCGGGAAACTGGGTCATTGTGGAGTTCAGCGCTCTTTCGCGATTTTGACGGCTTGAGAGAAGCATTACCTGGAATATTCTGGAAGGCTAAATAAGGCATCTGAAGTCATGGAATTTTCCATGAAGGACATTATGGAAGTCTGAGGAGTACTTCAAGTTGTAATTGGTCTTGGAAGTTTAAATAACAGTGTCGATGGGTAAGTTTTGTCGAATATTTGATATGGTTAGAAAGTGTGACGCGTCTCGTCATAGTATTTGAGATTTGGTGTTAACCTTTTATATATTTTGTTGTAGTCCAAATCCTGGGTTTGAAAACTCCCGTTTTATGGTTTGCGAGGTGTTTTTGAATATAAATTGAAGAAGTCACGAATTTGGTACGTTTGACATAACCTCGCCGAGCACGTGGTGTCACACGGGGTCAAGTGGAGATCACGGTGGATGGGAGCCTGGTCGATTGGAGTCTCCAGGTGATTAGCAGGATCTCAGGTGGGCTGTCATCGTGCTGATTTCTAAATTTGTGAAAATAAGTATAGTGAGTTGTTCGAGAACATTTGTTTAGAAAAGTGAATTCTGAGTTCAGTGGTTTATGGACAATTAAGTTATTCTGAGTAGGGAAAGGTTAGAGTTAAGGTATCCCATGCAAAAGGATTTAGGGGAAATAAATTACATTTAGTAGTCAACTTGTAGGGTGCACCGATCATCTCTTTTCAGTTTAGTTCATACAGATTAAAGGTAAAGATAGATTCTAGAATATTAAATGGGTGGTAAATTCTAATATAGTGTTAGTGAGTTAGCATTTTTACTGGTGTGCATAGTCTTGGCCGTATATCCACGCCCCAGGCTCTGCTGCTAGTCCGGCATTTGGTTACCCGAGGGGTTGTTAATGGTAAATAAATGTGTTGGCCTTCTGCCTGATGTGAATAAGTCTTATTACCTGTAGGAGTTTTAATTGTGTAGGGTGTTGCACTGGCAGGCAACACTTGCACATTATGTCAGGTGTTTAGAATATTAATATATTCAAATAGTGTCACAATAGAATGTGTTCTATTGTGACATAAAAGACTTCTATCTGAGACACGAACCGGGGTAGACATAATATGTAATGTTATTATAAACAATATTATTATAAAGTGTAAATATACAGTATTCACAATATAGAATAATGAAGTGAGTGTGTTTTGAATAGTCCCTCTCCTCCAAAGTCCAGACATATTAAGAAGAACCCTCCAACAGGTTATGGGCCCAGAATATTAAAAGATTAAAATTTATTGAAAAACCAGTGATTTACATAGCATACATTATAACCTTGGATACCAGTTGTTTATATAAAAATAAGCATAGCAACCAGTGATTAATAGAAGAAACACAAGTGAATATAATGGTGAAGATGAAGTCGGAGTTAATGTAATTCGAGAAGGTGATATTGGAAGAAATAATAGTAATGGAGTTAATGTAATTCGAGAAGGTGATATAGGAAGAAATGATAGAAATGGAATTAATGAAGTTCGAGAAGATGTTGGTATAAGGCGAAATAATATAGGAAGAAATGATAGAAATGGAATTAATGAAGTTCGAGAAGATGTTTGTATAAGGAGAAATAATAGAGGAAGAAATGAAAATCGAGAAGAAAGAGAAAGAATTGTAAATATTCGAGAAACAGATATATTTAGTGAAACAAATGAAGATGAAACAATTGACAGCGGAACAATTGAAAATGGAATAAATTCTAATGAATCAAATGAAAATGGAACAAATGATAGCATTTTAACAAATGAAAATCTGGTGGAAAATTCGAGAAGTAATGAGGATATGGATGAAAGAGAAGAATTTTTTTGACAGTGAAAATACTAAGGTAACAATAAATATAACTGGAAAAAGACAAGGAAAACTGGTAGGATAATTCAATAATTAAGGGGGTGTTGGTAATTTCAATAAATAAACAATTAAGGGGGTGAATAGTGAATGTAATTGTTCATTGATTGAACATCATAAAAACAATAGTTACAAGAAGTCAATAATATTTGATAGAAAGTATACTTACACGAGTTTTAAAATCTGTTTATGTCTCTTTTATAGTTTTGTTTTATTGTTGTTTTGTTTTAATATTATTTGGAATTTTGTTTTTAGTATTTATAATAAAATAATTTCTGTTGATATTTGGATAGAAGTGAGAAAATTTGGGAAGTGAAAGATTGTAAGGGATAGTGAAAGGTTGTATGTGTTTTTCGAATTCAAGGGTGTTGAGTCTGAAGTTGTGTGGAGTTGTGTTTAGTAGTTTATGGAGTTTTAAATAAACTTATGGAAGTTTATGCTGTGAGTTGTCGAGAAGGAGTTTGAGGTGTTTGAATAAACTTATGGAAGTTTATGTTGTGAGTTGTCGAGAAGGAGTTTGAGGAGATTTAAATAAACTTATAGAAGTTTATGCTGTGAGTTGTCGAGAAGGAGTTTGAGGTATTTGAATAAACTTATGGAAGTTTATGTTGTGAGTTGTCGAGAAGGAGTTTAAGGTGTTTGAATAAACTTATGGAAGTTTATGTTGTGAGTTGTCGAGAAGGAGTTTGAGGTATTTAAATAAACTTATAGAAGTTTATGTAGTGAGCAGTCGAGAAGGAGTTTAAGATTATTATAAGATATTTGTATGTATTGAGTGGTCGAGAAGGAGATAATTTTAAATAAACTTTTGTTTTATGTATGGAGTCGAGAAGGAGTTTAAGATGATTATAATTATTGATGTTTTATGTGGCGAGTCAAGAAGTTAAGGTTCTTGACGTTATATAGTTGAATGAAAGTACATGTTTGGTCGAGTATGAGTTGGACAAGTGAGAAAGGGATTTATAGTAGTAACATTAAAGTTGGTATTCAGTTTGAAAGGTTGAATTGATAGTTGTTGGCTGAATTGAAATGGAGTTAGGTGGAAGTAATTGAATGTAAGTGGTTGTGAGATTTGAATGTATAATTAGGCATGTATGGAAGGTAATGTTAATTTGTGAAAGTTAGGTTAGTGAGTTGTTTGGTTTTGATATATTGGATTAAATTATATACAGGGGGTTAAATGTGTGCAAGTGTTGAGGGGGTGTGTAGGAGTTTTAATTGTGTAGGGTGTTGCACTGGCAGGCAACACTTGCACATTATGTCAGGTGTTTAGAATATTAATATATTCAAATAGTGTCACAATAGAATGTGTTCTATTGTGACATAAAAGACTTCTATCTGAGACACGAACCGGGGTAGACATAATATGTAATGTTATTATAAACAATATTATTATAAAGTGTAAATATACAGTATTCACAATATAGAATAATGAAGTGAGTGTGTTTTGAATAGTCCCTCTCCTCCAAAGTCCAGACATATTAAGAAGAACCCTCCAACATTACCTTTGTGAATGGAAATAAAAGGACAAGTTAGCCAAAGTGTTTGTGTTTCCTTTTGTCTTACCAACGGTGGACACCCCTGCAGGTCGGGTAGCATACTCCCAGTTAATTTATCAAGTTGTTGTTAATTATAATCCACCAATCAACACCATATGTATGTATTTAAGTATTTATTCATCTTATAAATTATCTATATATATATATTTTGTAACTGTGGGACTGTCGAGGGAACGCACACCCCCTCGAGGCTTGAACTTATTGCTGTTGGGGAAGTTGTAAGAGGTCCTCAACAGCCGACCGTAAATAGGTTCAGGCCTAGTGGCCTTGGAGGTAGTTTTGCGTGAAGGTCATCCACAACAACCCAGCCCACAACGTTACAAATGGCGCCCAACTCTATCCTGTGTTAATTGGTGGATTAAGGACGTTTATGTACTTAAGATTATGTTGTGAAATTTTACATAAATTTGATTTTGTTTAGAGAGGGGAGAATTTTGGTGACACCCATTAGGAATCGTATTATTGTATGAGATGATCGGTTGCTATTAATTTATATATTGAGCATGGATACCATTGTGTATTGAACTCGTAAGGTTATAAATTGTATGGTAATTAGGGAATACTGCAACAATTTATGTGTAAATTATAAACTTTAAATTTTGTGGATTGTGAGTAACTTTGAAAACAATAAGTAAACAGTGTATTGTTGTTAAATATAACTGCGGAAAGTAAGTTAAGTAAGCTTTAGTTTTGTGAAGAATATACCACACCATCTTGTAATAATGGAATCAGAACTAAAACATTTAGAACAGGACCATTCAGGGGATAAAGGGGTAATAAAATGGAACTTAAAATTCACAGGGGATACAGATGTTAGGTCATTTTTGGAACGTGTGGAAGAGCTACGTTGTTGTTTCGGGTTATCTGATGGTAAGCTATTTAATTCTGCATCTCAATTATTTTCTGATCAAGCTTTATTGTGGTTTAGAGGTATCAAAAAGCAGGTTTCTTCTTGGTCAGAGTTGAAAAATTTATTATTGGAAGAATTTGATCCGGTTGATTATGATTACCGTTTGTTGGGGGAAATCCGTGCAAGAACTCAAGGTGTTGATGAACGCGTACACATCTATTTCTCTATTATGAGTTGTTTGTTTGATAGGCTCAAAGTCCCATTGTCTGAAGAGGCAAAGTTGGAAATTCTCCAGCATAACATCCGGCCTACGTTTGCTCAGCAGCTGGCGCTTGTAGAAATTAACAATATTTCGCAACTTAAAGAGAAATGTAGATTAATAGAAGCAGCGAATCAACGTTCACAGTTATTTGTAGAACCGTCAAAATCAACTTCCGGTAACTTAGGTTCAGAATTTAATTATAAATTAAAAAGTAAACAAGTATCAGTTGTTCAACAAGATAAAAGTATTCATTCAGGCCCATCAAAACAAAATTATAGTAAGGTTAGGAAATGTTTTAACTGTGGAAATCCAAATCATTTAATAAAAAATTGTAAAGTTAATAAACAAATAAAATGTTTTTCTTGTGGTGCGTTAGGTTGTACTAAGAATACATGTCCCAAATGTAAGGAAAGTAATCAAAATGTAAAAAATTCAAAAAACTTGTAGACTCGGACCGTAGTTCTATTAATAATTTAAAAGATAAATTTCAAAATTCCGGTTCTCTTGCTTCGGTTCGATTTTCTCCTCAAAAAGATGATATTCGGCCTTATTTAAAAATAGATATTAGTAATATACAATGCATGGGTTTATTAGACTCTGGTGCTTGTATCTCAATATTAGGAAATAATTCACATAGTCATTTTATTAATTTGGGTTTCACATTTAGTGAAAATTTGGATAATAGTTGTAGTGTAGCAAATGGAATTCAATTACAGTCATTAGGGTACATGTTTATTCCGGTAACCTTTAATAACATAACACATGTAATTAAATTTTTTGTTATTCCGTCGGTTGTTTCTGATATCATACTTGGTTGTGACTTTTGGAAATCGTTTAATATTGCACCGGAGATTTTTGAGAACATTAAATACAGAAATGCACCCGAGAGTTTCTGTAATTACTGTATTTCAGTATCGGCAAAACAGGTTCACACGATCCAACCTTTCGAGTCGTTGACATCGGAACAACAGGAACTCGCAAATAGTATTGTAGATAAATTTAAAGATATATCTTTTGAAAAAGTAGGATTAGGTAGAACTACATTAGTAGAACATGTCATAGACACTGGTGATAGTTTACCAATTCGGACTAAACAATATCAAATGTCTATTGAGAAAAAGCAAGCCTTGCAGTCTGAATTAGATAGAATGTTAGCTTTAGACGTTGTGGCTCCCAGTGAAAGTCCTTGGAACAATCCAGCCATTTTAGTCCAAAAACCAAATGGTGACTGGAGATTTTGTTTAGACTGTAGAAAATTAAATTCAGTATCTAAGGGAGATAGTTATGCTATACCTTACATTCCTCAAATCTTAGACAGTTTAAAAGAAGCTAAATTCCTTTCTTCAATTGACCTATCTTCCTCATTTTGGCAAATACCATTAAGTGAAAATTCTCAAGAGAAAACTAGTTTTACAGTTCCGGGTAGAGGATTGTTTAAATTTAAAGTCATGCCTTTTGGTTTGTGTGGAGCACCTGCGAGACAGCAAAGACTCATGGACATGTTAATTAATCAAAATTTTTGTAGTGATATTGAAAATGGATTAGTATTTTGTTATATAGACGATATTATTATTTGTTCTTCAGATTTCTCAACGCATCTTTTACTTTTGAATAGAGTTCTGGATAAATTAAAATCAGCAAATTTAACGGTATCATTTGAAAAATGTAAATTCTTTAGAAAATCAATAAAATATTTAGGTTATGTAGTGGATGAACACGGTCTTAGAACTGATCCTGATAAAGTATCAGCCATTTTGAATTTTCCCACACCTACATCAGCTCGCGAGGTAAAAGTATTTTTAGGAACCTGTTCGTGGTACAGGAGATTCATTAGAAATTTTTCGACCATAGCGACACCTCTTAATAGGCTCACAAGTCGTGGAAAAGGCGCGAAGTTTGAATGGAATGAGGAAGCCGAGAATTCTTTCATTGCACTCAAAAATGCACTAGTATCTTCGCCAGTTTTAGCTGTTCCCGATTTCAGTAAACCGTTTGTAGTACATTGTGACGCTTCATCATATGGTTTAGGAGGGATGTTGTCTCAAGAGATCGACGGCTATGACCATCCTATAGCATACGTCAGTAGGTCCTTGAATAAAAATGAACGAAATTATAGTGCCACAGAACGTGAAGCTCTAGCAGTTATCTTCGCAGTTGAAAAATTTCAATCTTATTTAGGTTCACGAAAATTTAAAGTTATCACTGACCACTCCTCTCTAAAATGGTTCCTTAATTTAGAAAACCCTTCAGGTAGATTAGCTCGTTGGGGTTGTCGTTTGTCTCAATTTAACTTTGAGATTGAGCATAGGAAGGGTAAGGACAACGTAATACCCGATGCATTGTCGCGATTGATTAGAGTGGAGACTATCAACGTCACCCAAAACGGATCAAATATTGATAGTAGCGATGATTGGTTTAACAAGTTATTTAATGGTTGTAAAAATAATCCAAGCAATTTTCCAAATTATTTAATTAAAGAGAATAAATTATTCAGATTTAGTAAAAGTAAATATAACTTAACTAGGGAATTTGATTGGAAGGAAGTAATAGATAAAAATCGTAGATTAGACATTATTAGACAAAATCATAGTGAAACAACAGCAGGACATTTTGGCATTTTTAAAACTCATAGACGACTTTGCTTAAGATATTTTTGGCCAGGAATGTATAAGGATGTGGTAGATTTCATAAAAAATTGTGACATTTGTAAAGCTTACAAACACTCGACTGAAGCTACACCAGGTTTAATGGGTAAACCAAAAGTATGTTCGCGACCTTTTCAAGTAGTATCCGCAGATATAGTAGGCCCTTTACCTCGTTCAAAGAAAGGTTATACACATTTATTGGTTGTAACTTGTTGTTTTTCAAAATTTACACTATTGTTCCCTTTGCGTCGTGCAACTAGTGCACTTGTGGCGAGAAACTTTGAGAACCATGTAATTCTAGCCCATGGAGTACCTGAAACTGTAATTGTAGATAATGGAGTACAATTCACAGGATCAGAATTCCGGCAGTTATTGTCACGTTACAATGTTCCAAAGGTTCATTATAGTCCTAGGTACACGCCTCAGGTAAATCTTGTAGAAAGATATAATAAAACGGTTATGACAGCTGTAGCATCGTACGTAGAAGAAAACCATCGTTCGTGGGACGAAAACCTAGAAAAAATTCAATTCGCTTTAAATAGTGCGGTTAATGAATCAACGGGATTTTCTCCATATTTTTTAGTACATGCTCGTGAACCGGTAATAAATGGTGATTTCTATAAGAACCCAGAGGTTGAGTACAGTGTTGAAATGCCACGTGATGAGTATGCAGGAGAATTTGGTTGCTTAAGGGACATATTTGAGAAAGTTAGAGTAAATTTGTTGCAGGCCCATGCTAGGAATAGTACACATTATAATTTGAGGCGTAGGAAAGCCAAATTTTCGGTGGGAGACATTGTGTGGAAAAGCACTTATACTCAAAGTGATGCTGAAAAGTATAAGATGGCTAAATTGGCACCAAAGTATGAGAAGTGTAGAGTTACACGGGTTTTGTCTCCATTAGTGTATGAATTGGAAAGGCTGGACGGCCACCCAATTGGTTCTTGGCATATTAAGGACTTGAAATCCTAGATTTTCAACTGCATAGGTATAGTTAGTTGGGTTAGTGTTTAAATAATACGGAATATTTAAACACAAAACGTGAAAGTGGTGGTTAAGCTGTATGGATGAAGCGTTAACTACGGTATGAAAGAGAGGTATGCATGGATGAAGAACAGAAGGATGTATGAATTCAGATAACTAACTCAAAGGGAACCGCTGTGGAAATCTTTTAGGAAGTTTCAATGTCATGTAGGCTTCTAACGGTAGATAGTGTTGTGATGACAAGCTCATTGCTCTGCGTTGGGGTAGAGTGTTGGTTAGGCAGTGTTGCCGGTGGTGCAAACTGTATGTGTGCTGCACAGGTGTGTGCTAGCAGTTGTGATGATGCAAGGAATAGCATTAGAATTTAGTGGAGCTTGTCAGATTCACATATAGGTGTGATGTTTTTAAGGAAGTATGATGAGTATGTAAGTACTATCTACCCGTAGGCCTAGATGCATTACAACTCCTTATGAGTTGTAATGATGCCAAGGGAAACACCTCGGTTAGGGAAATTTTAAACTTTAGTTTTAGGGATTTGTTAGGATTTGGACCATCCTCATTGTTGTAAGGACCATCCTCATTGATGTAAGGACCATCTTCATTGTTGTAAAGACCATCTTCATTGTTGAAAAGACCATCCTCACTGTTGAATTGAGTGTTAAGTTTAGCCAGATAGCAATGTCTATAAACCATTCTATGGTTGAGACAGGGTAGGGTCTATATACCATTTTATGGTTGAGACCAGGGGTTCCAGATGTGCTTCTAGAAAAATTAATACCCGGACAGAGGAGATTATTGTTGTATGTAACAACGGTCCTGGTGGTTGGCGTGGTAGGGAGTGTAGGCACATAAAATGGATAGAAAAATTTATACCCGGACAGAGGAGATTTTTTTTTAGTGTGTAACAACGGTCCTGGTGGTTGGCGTGGTAGGGAGAGTAGGCACTCAATTGGATAGGATAACATAGCCCGGACAGTAGGGAAAGAATGGTAGCAGAACATCAGTCCTGGCGGATGGCGTGGTAGGGAAGTAGTCGCATAATAGGAAGAAATGGAACTAAGCAAGCATAACAGGAGAGTTTGAAAGTTTGTGTAGTGCGAGTCGTGGGGGTTAATTTTTTTGGATAGGTCGTCGACTTAGTGGATGTCGTCTGATCTTGGGTCTTCAGTAGGAAGAGTGTGATATGGAATGTTTTCCATTTGGTGGCAATTGCTGCATTTGTTGGTCTTTGGACTATGGGCTCACTTACTCGGTAGGAGTCAAGTGTAGTCGAGTTTTATACCCCACGCATCTCAATCTTAATCAAACTAACATTTCTTGTTAAGCGATGGTTAGGAACATTCATAGGTAAAGGTTAGGTTGTTTTTTGGAGTATTAAAGTAATATAGTTTGTTTAATAGTTTAGTTGCTCTGCTGGAATTAAAGTTAATTAGGTTTGCATCTTGTTGGGGTTTTGATATACTTGTATTAAGATACAGTATTTAGTAGTTATTCCAATTGGTGAAATGGCAATATAGAGTATTGCATTGTATTAAGGTGCTGTGATACTTACAAGAGTAAGGTACTTGTAAGGTTTAATTTGTGTTAGGAATAAACATAAGGTTACTTATGTAATAGTAGTTACATAGTTTCAAGACTGAATTCCAGTAGTAATATTAATAATGATTCTGGTTGTTGTAGGTTGTTATTAGGAATGCATGAAATGTAGTTATTACAGAGCAACTAAAATTGTGTAAAATTGTGATCATTCGAGAAGAAAATATAAAAAAAAAAAAAAAATTTTTTTGAGGTGAAGGAGCAGTTTAAGTGCATGAAATTTTATTGAAGAGACTATAGAATGAAATTAATTTTTAAAATTTGGTGAGAAAAAAAAAAAAAAAAAAAAAAAAAAAAGAATAATTGTTAAAACGCATGTAACTTTAGTAGGAAACATAATATGATATATTTTCTTCTCGAAGTGATGATGTTTGGGTAATTTGGTATTTTTTTTTCCTTCTGAAGAAGTGTTTCTCAGGGGACTGATGGTGGAAATGTTTTCCAGTTTCCCTGTATGGGATTTTTGTCTGGTTTTGGCTAACTTGTTTTGAAGGAATTGATGTTTTTGTGAAGAAGTCATAGGACTTGGTAGGGTTACAGCTATGTTGACTGGATTTGTCCATTCCTCATTAGAATTTTTTTTGTAGTATCTTTGGCTGGACTTAGTCCATACCTTGGTTAGGTTTTCCTTGTAGTTTTGGATAAAAATTTTTTTTCATACCGTTAGGGAAATTTCATTATCAGGTGAGCAGAGACGCTGAGGGCAGCGTACGGTTCACCTGGTGAACCTTTTGTAGGAGGGGAGGTATTGTAACATGGTAAATTTCATCCTTGAAATTTGTGGTCTGTGGTTTTAAGAATAACTTATCTGTGCATAAGTTGTTACTCTGTGGAGTTGATATGTCAAAGTATGTCGGCACTGTGGTATAGGTACTCTGTGGAAATGTGTCAATATGTCAGCTGTCTTGCCTGTCATTTTGGTTAACCTGTTAAATGGGAAATTATGTAGGGAATATTGTGATTAAAATAATTAGTTGTGTTTGAAATTTGGATTTATTATTAAAATTTTGGTCGAAGTAAATAAAGGAAGCTTGATTGTTATCGGTTATTACGTGCAAAAATTTAGTGGACGGATAGTGTAGTAATTGGACAAGTTTGTTAAATTTAGTTTCAAAATATATTCAATGTAGTAGTTAGGGAAATTTTTGTCATGGTGGTGTTCTCCCTGATGACGTCGTCGCAGAGCGGGAAACTGGGTCATTGTGGAGTTCAGCGCTCTTTCGCGATTTTGACGGCTTGAGAGAAGCATTACCAGGGGGCTTACCATGACATCTTAAAACAGGCCAATATTAGCCAATAATTGAGCTGTCCTGCTATATCCTACCATGACCTAGCTAAAGCACAGGTCAGCCAGTGATCACGTGACCGTAACAGGACAGCGGTCACGTGACTTCGATAATCTCCTTCTGCCCTGCTATTTGTGTACCATGAAGCAATTGTTGACGTATTGATGTCGGAAAGCGGCCTATGTCAACGTCAAAATATTACAGCCTACCGAAAGTAAGTTTTATTGTCCTGTTTTGGCTTTTATTGTTATATAATACAGTTTGAATATAAATTTGTGATACTGAAGCACATTATTTGGTAAATATGTTTCTAATTATGTAAAAATAAATAATACTCTTGCTAATTTTAGATGTGTGACGAAGATGAACTTTTGGAGTTCCTAGAGGAGGAGTATGATAATAATGATGAAAAGCAAGTGGCCAAACTTAATCGCTGTGTGGTACGAAACAGCATCAAGCCATTCGACATGGCCGACAATATGTTCGTCAAAAGATATAGGTTGACGAAGGAACTAGTTTTACAGCTATGTAATGAATTACGCCCCTTCATGCCACAACCTAAGAAATCAATAGATTTGTCAGTTGAAGTCAAGGCTAGTGTCTATTTTAGATGTAGTACTTATTGGTCTTCAACTAAAAATGTAACATCGCATTTACTTGAAATTATTCTTTTACAATAATCAAAATTAAGTTTTTAATCAAATTATTATTTTATCCTTATTAGGTTTTAATAGCATTATCTTTTTTTGCGACTGGATCGTATCAAAGACCTATAGGAGACATTGCTGCACATTCAGTTGCACAGCAAACTTCGTCGGCCGTGGTGAAGCAGGTTACCCAATGTCTCAACCTACCACACTTCCGGAGGAAATATATTAAATTTCCAACAAATCTCAATGAATGTCGAGCAAATGTTGTTGGGTAAGTGTTAGGGATACCTACAATAGAAACTACCTGCCACCGTCAACTACATTAAGAGAGTTACATAGATTTTTTTCAAAATAATTAATTGCATACCTTTCACAGATTTTACAACAAGTTTGGGATGCCGGGAGTGATAGGTTGCATCGATGGGTCCCACATAGCAATTAAACGGCCAGCACAAAATGAAGAACGTTTTTATTGCAGAAAGCAATATCATTCCATAAATGTACAAATAGTGAGTAAACATGTTTAAATAAAAAAAAATATTATACTAAACAGATTATTCATTAATAGAAAATTTTACTTAGGTGAAATACTTCGAATCTAACGATATCCTAATTATATAAATTGGTCCAGCAGTTTGTTAATCGTTGCATTCAGGTGCCAATGAATATAGTTTTGCGCCCTTGTAGTTTGTAACATTACTTTTCTTGATTAAATTATAATCGATCGTTGGATACTTTACCCTCCATAATTATAATATGTTTATTTTGATTTTTTCAGATTTGTAATAGTGATATGGATATAATTAGTGTAGATGCTAGTTATGGTGGAGCTACACACGATGCATTTATATGGGCCAACCACCCGTTGAAACCTTTTGTTGAAAATTTAAATAATATGTGGTTGCTAGGTGTGTTCTTTAAATTTTACAGTTTTTACAATGTTAAAAATAAAATCCTACCATAAGAACAAATAAATATATTTTAAATTTTTGAAGTAAACCTTCTCAGGGAGTAGTGGGGGGATAGTTTGGGGAAGGGGATGAATTTACTGAATTCAGCGAACCTACCCGAGTGGGGTATCAAAAAGTTTAATTGTCACGTGTTTGGTGACGTCAAGTGACGTGTCACCAAAGTCAAAGAAGTTTTACTTCAATCACGCGTAAAGATTACACACACACACGCTTTTTTAAAATTTAGTCTTATCAAAAGAAAAAACTAAATATAATAATTTTAAAAATTATCCTTTTGCAGGTGATTCTGGATATCCTTTAAGGAAAGGGATGATGACACCAATTTTAAATACATTACCGAATACACCTGAAGCACATTATACTCAGGTGCATATAAGAACCCGTAATACAATAGAGAGGACAATTGGGCTTCTTAAAGCACGGTTTAGATGCCTATTTGTGCATAGGGTGCTACATTACGAGCCTATTGTAGCAGCATCTATTGTAAATGCCTGTGTTGTGTTACACAACATTTGCAATAGAGCTAATGTCCCCGTGCATGAGATGACATCAGAAGAAGTGTTACAAGAAGTTCAGTTACAACCACCCCCTACCATCCAAGATGACATGCCGCTTGAGAGGCATCAACCATCTACAAGCCGTTCGTTAAATTCTGAGCTACAAGAAGGAATCACCGTTAGACGCCGGCTCATTGCTCATTTAAGGTCAACTAACAACAATTAGATATGTGGCGACAGCGCACATGCGTCACACGGTGACGTCACACCAACCTGAATCACGCTATCGAAGTTTTCTGAATCACTGGCATATATACAAATGCTCCGACAAAATCAGTAGGGACTCGGCCGCCTCCCAGGCAACACACCTCGCCTGGCGGGAGATCTCCATTTGCCAAACTGGTGATCCCTCGACAAGAACACGTCGCTTCTGAGCACCGATAGCGGCAGCAGGCATCCCTCCCCCTGACCTCACTGCTCACACGTGACGGATAACAGCGACATCTTCCCGCAGTCTCAACACCAGCCACACTAGCTTATCGGGTTCATCGCAGCGTATGCCCAAGACGCTTCCTGTCCCCGTTCCACTACGCTTGCTGCGCTTGAGTGCACATCGCTCGCCCTCTACATTAGTCGTCTCACCCTCCCATCTCGACTCACCGTGGATAGAGGGCATTCCGTGGACACACATGGCTGAGCAATCATCGCGGCGCATGGATTGCTCACGATGATTTTTTTAATGACCATTGGAACTTGAAACTTCATCCAATCTTTTTTGTAATGTTGTAATTGTAATGTTGTAAAATAATGTTTTGTATATTACCTTTTATTATAATTAATAGATTTTTCACATCAATGGGACCTGTAAGTCCAGAGAAATCGAAGTCTTTTGGCAGAGTTGTCTAACATAATAAAAACATGCCCTTAAATTATCGCTAGTTGGTCGCTGGACACACTGTATAAAAAAGCTACGACAACATCAGTCGGGGCTCGGCCGCCCCCCAGGCAATACACCTCGCCTGGCGGGAGATCTTCTTTAGGCGTATATGAATGACAAGATTGCCTGTAAATAATTATGTAAATATCTGTAAATATTTAAAAAAATACTATATGATTAAACGAATTTGAATTTTGAACTTGAAATTGAAATTAATGTTCTTACGTATTCTATTTATTTATTTATTTAATTTTTATTGAACCCCAAAAAGAGTTAAAATTGGCGGATTTAATGCTAAATAATAATATTTAGCATTCTCTAACAGTGAATCTACAGGATGTATAGAGAACAGTTAAAGGCGGTAAAAGATTGTTAAAAATTTAATAATAATAATAATAAAACATTTCTTGCGTCTAGGAACATATTACATACAGTTTTATAAAAAAAATCAGAAAAAACTAAGGCAAAAGGAGACGGCTTAAATGGCTGACACGAAATAATGATCTCGTGCTGTTTTTCGGCGAGTCCCTTCTAAATTCTAACATATTAAAGAAAAATTAAATTAAAATATTAATTAAGAATTCTCTCGTCTTTGCATTAAGGCAACCATTTGAGAGAGCACATTTAAAATACCTCTCATGTCATCTACTGACTGCTCTCTCAAACGGTTTGATTCCTCAAGTGCGTTGAAGATGTTATGAAGGCTCTGGCCAATATCTTGTGTTGCCTCTTGCCTCGAGCGACTCGATTCTACTAGGGCCCTCCTTGCGTAATCGCGAGACATAGGCGTAGCCCTCTGCCTATGCCTTCTAAGACGAGAAGAAGTTCCCTGTGTCGTCGCAGGCTGGATAAGTGGCGGGTTAGCTATTGTCTCTGTCAACGCTGACTCCTCCATTATTACCTCAGGTACCTGAGGTAAAACTGGTAGAGTCAATCTATCGACAATAGCCTCTTCCGCTACCATGGGCACCGTTTCCAGTATTGACAGCGATGCCTGCGACGAGGTTGACGGTACCTGTAAATGTAAAGAATAATTTTAACTAAATAGTGGTCAAAATTCAGCTGTGTCTTAGGGCAGACAAAGGTAGAAAACAACATAATACAAAGCTTTGGACATTTAGATCATCACACAGCACTATAATATTTAGGAACATTAACAAAATCGCCAATATATAAACAACATCATACTTACATGTGTGCTGTCTGTATCCAAAGGATCAACTTGAATACCGGGGAGACCTACACCATAGTCCTCACCCAATATTGATAAATATTTTTTTTCCATGTCACTCATTGCCGGGATGCTGCTAGGTCCCCCGCCTGTGCGGCATTGGGATTGTCTTAATGCCGCACATTTTCTTTTTATTTTTCCCTTGTAATCCACCCAGTACTAAAAAGAGGAAAGACAATGTTTGAATGTAAACTCAACAAGGCTTAAGTAGTAAAATAAATAATTGATAAAAAAAACTTACAGCCGCCCAGCCTTTGGGATTCTTAAGGGCACCACCAACTACAGAATTTAAATTTTGCGCTACGTTCGTCCACATTCTACGCGACATTTCTCGTGCAGTTACACTTTTGTTGTAGCCCATTGCTAAATCTCGATGTGAATTTAAAAATTCCCATAAAATTTCCAGTTGCTCATATGAAACACGACGGGATGCAGCCATGGCGAATTTCAAATACACCATGATCACAAAATAAATACATTTCATTTGTTTGGAAAATTTTAAAAAATTTAAAATTGCACATATGCATTTCAAATTATCGCTCCTAAATCATACATTTTATTAGACATTTGGACATGTCACTCTGTCAAGTGGTGTAAGATTACGTTCAAAAATGTAGGCACCATTTAGCGATAATTTTTTTGGTAATTTTAAAGAACGAAAGGTTAATAAATCACGACAGTTAAGTTTTTATAACAAATCTCAAAATCTTCAATTGAGATTGTTATTTTAAACTTTTAAAAACATCATTATTAAGCATTGATTTGAAAACCGGTAAACCGATAAAACACTCTATTTCCGAACATAAGTAAAAAAAATCAAGTACCTTGCATGTCATAGACTAAGATGCCGGACAGAAGTAGAGGCATTGCAGGCCGTCAAGTGAACGTTCATGGTACGAAATACACGCCTGTCAGGTTTTAGCTACAAGCTGACCTGTCCTGTACATGACACATTTTATTAGAGTTCATGGTAAGGCACCTGGAATATTCTGGAAGGCTAAATAAGGCATCTGAAGTCATGGAATTTTCCATGAAGGACATTATGGAAGTCTGAGGAGTACTTCAAGTTGTAATTGGTCTTGGAAGTTTAAATAACAGTGTCGATGGGTAAGTTTTGTCGAATATTTGATATGGTTAGAAAGTGTGACGCGTCTCGTCATAGTATTTGAGATTTGGTGTTAACCTTTTATATATTTTGTTGTAGTCCAAATCCTGGGTTTGAAAACTCCCGTTTTATGGTTTGCGAGGTGTTTTTGAATATAAATTGAAGAAGTCACGAATTTGGTACGTTTGACATAACCTCGCCGAGCACGTGGTGTCACACGGGGTCAAGTGGAGATCACGGTGGATGGGAGCCTGGTCGATTGGAGTCTCCAGGTGATTAGCAGGATCTCAGGTGGGCTGTCATCGTGCTGATTTCTAAATTTGTGAAAATAAGTATACTTAGTGAGTTGTTCGAGAACATTTGTTTAGAAAAGTGAATTCTGAGTTCAGTGGTTTATGGACAATTAAGTTATTCTGAGTAGGGAAAGGTTAGAGTTAAGGTATCCCATGCAAAAGGATTTAGGGGAAATAAATTACATTTAGTAGTCAACTTGTAGGGTGCACCGATCATCTCTTTTCAGTTTAGTTCATACAGATTAAAGGTAAAGATAGATTCTAGAATATTAAATGGGTGGTAAATTCTAATATAGTGTTAGTGAGTTAGCATTTTTACTGGTGTGCATAGTCTTGGCCGTATATCCACGCCCCAGGCTCTGCTGCTAGTCCGGCATTTGGTTACCCGAGGGGTTGTTAATGGTAAATAAATGTGTTGGCCTTCTGCCTGATGTGAATAAGTCTTATTACCTTTGTGAATGGAAATAAAAGGACAAGTTAGCCAAAGTGTTTGTGTTTCCTTTTGTCTTACCAACGGTGGACACCCCTGCAGGTCGGGTAGCATACTCCCAGTTAATTTATCAAGTTGTTGTTAATTATAATCCACCAATCAACACCATATGTATGTATTTAAGTATTTATTCATCTTATAAATTATCTATATATATATATTTTGTAACTGTGGGACTGTCGAGGGAACGCACACCCCCTCGAGGCTTGAACTTATTGCTGTTGGGGAAGTTGTAAGAGGTCCTCAACAGCCGACCGTAAATAGGTTCAGGCCTAGTGGCCTTGGAGGTAGTTTTGCGTGAAGGTCATCCACAACAACCCAGCCCACAACGTTACAACATTATATTTTAATCATAAAATTTATTGAAGCGACTCTTCACAGATACTTGATAATGTTGCTGCAAAAAAACAGCCCGCTGATATCGCTATTTTGGCAGGAGATTGACGTAATGGTTTTGACGCCGCTCCGCTTCCGCATCAGAGGTCCCGAATTAGATTCCCTTAGGGTGAAATATTTTGTGGCAGACAGTTTCTACTTAGCACTATCAATTAGATGTTAAGTCTGTCTTCTCTGTCGCCTTATATTCTCCTCTATGCTTAAGTAGTTAAACGATGGTAAAAATCGAAAAATGGCGTACATCATTTATGTGCGTGTATTTCAAGTAATTTTTCGACTCTTTCTTTCTTAGTATCGTAGGAAATTTAAATATAAGCCCAATAAACTAGTATTCAGCTTAGTATGTTGGTTAAAGTACCTTTAATTATAATGTTCCAACCCTCGACTTCAGCTTAACCACATCGCGTGACCTGGAATGAAGAAATGTTGTCGATGTACAAACAGACTTCATTATGGATTCTAGTTAGGTTTTTAAATAAATCTGTTCGTCCTTTTTTTCTGTCCCCTAAAATAATAATGAGTGGTCCTTCAGGCCAGACCGATATCTTATCTCTACTTCGAAATGTTTCTAGAGAAATTAGGATTGTAAATGTCTTTTCAAATTCCTTTTGTTCACAAGAGTCCTCAAATGAATTAAGCAATTCTGATATTTCTTAAGGTATCCGACATCGATTTGGAAGCTTACTAATGACGAATTCGAGTTTTGAATTGTATCGAACTTGATGTAAAGATTAAAAGGTTCTTTTGAACAAGAAAGGGTACTTTCAAGACGTGGTTTCACATAAAAAATATTTCAGAAATGATTGGTAAATGACATAGTTCTGAGGTTAAAAATGTTTAAAAATAGAAGCGTAGATAAAATGAAACTCTTATAAGATAGTTTCATCATACATGTCCGTCCCTACGCAGCATAGCACAATGACCCTTAGTGCTACTAGTAAGTTGTAATTTTGCATTATGTAGGTAGTTTCATATTTATCACGTCTTCACAGTGGTAAAAAAATAACTGGCTCTGCAAAAACCATTTTTCGATTTAGGCGGCCGTTTACGTAATATTCTGCATTAAAGTGCTGATTCTGGTAAGTGTCCATTTTCCCCTCTGCCAGTTTGGAGGTTGGAGTTGGCAATGCAGAAATGTAACGAAAATTATTTTAATGATTAATTTAAAAGTAAAATTATCACCTACTTAATGTTATAATAATATAATAATGTTATAATAGTTAGATTACAATAACATAGATAACTACGTATATATTAGCTAGGTCTACAAAGATTCCGTTTCATTCGGTGACTATTTAAACATTATTAGACAATTTGAAACTCACTAATCCAGTTTGAAATGAATAAAAAAAGCAATTCGCATCAAAACTCGATACGATTTTGTTTAACTCTCGGTCCGCAGTTGTAACTGGTTTTCGTTTACAGTATAAACATTCCAACGGTCCGAATTGAATTAGCGTTTCAAACACCGACACTCGGTGGCAATTTTGACGTTTATACCAATTACCTCCCATCGGGCGAAATGATTAACTATGAAAACGTTTCTGGTCGTTCGATTTTAATAAGCTGGTAGTTGGTACTAACATTGTAACTAGTATGCAAATTCTTTTTTCGCCTCGTTTGCAGCTTTCGAAACCTTTACTGGATACGGCTGCTTCTCTTAATAACTATGGTTGAACTTTGAACAGAAAGTGGTGATAGCCTCTGACATTTTTTGCGCTGATCACAGCTTTTGTAAAAAAGGTGTGTTTTAAAGCTTCTTTTTTATAGAACAATCAAAATAAAATAAATTTATTTCCGTTTAGTTAATAGTATCAGGCATTACTGTGCGGAAATTCGTTGTTATTGCGTTAGTATTAGTCTATTTTGCAACAATCCGTTAACATGTTTGATGGTATATACTTAGGCATGCGAGGCACCTCCCTCCTACAACAGAAACATGAACTACAATAATTAAAAGTATTATATGTACCAACATACATACCAGCACCAACTTGTATTGTATTATCACGGTATGTTGACTCTACGATGGCTAGTCGCAAAGAAACGCCTGATACTATTAACTATACTAACAAGAATTCATAGCACAGTGAAAATTTTTACAAATAATCACAGAAAAATCGCTACTGCCCGCCGCACAAATTTAAATTATCGTCCACGGCAACATGGATAGCTTCCAGGAAGAGACGACTAAATCAAGTCAATGCTACACGTAAATCGATGCGAAGGGAATACCAGATGAATTATGAGGAATTAGTTCCCGTTTCCAAGTTCCCTCAGGCTGCCAATAAGCTCCGAGTAACAGCTTTTAATTTGACTTGTATTTACTGAGGACGGATTTGGTCGGCAACAGGGTATTACTGATTGAATAAGCCTTTGTATGCGAATGAACATTCAAGTTTGTTGTTTGTAATCAGTTTTAGGATTATATTTCTTGTGACGTCATTTAAACCATATTGTTTTATGCTTATGCGCTTTGAACATAATACTTACCCTTATAAAAATACTGATATAGGTCTATGAAAATGAAAAATGAAAAAATGAAAAATGTTTTTATTGATTCATAAATTACATTACATGCTAGTCGCAAGGGCCCCTGTACTAGTCTATAAAATAAAAATTGTGAACACTCGCTCTTTAGTAGAATTGCGATCATAATTCCATCTGTCAAAGGTTACTTCTTAAAAAGGGTGTAAAGTTATTTCCTTCATGCATTAATATATGGAAAATATTATATTTTGTCGCTCATCGTGGCGATTTTGATATTAGAGTTTAAGTAAGTAGCGCAAGGTAAGACTTCACATACCTGATGTTTCTAAAGTATAAATAAACTATTATATAATAACTATAATATAATAATATTATCAAAGCAATAGAACCAGTATTGAAATCAAGCTATTGAAAGCAGTTCAAAGCGAAGTGGATAAAATGCAGCCAATATGATTTATAAAATGCAGCAAAATCATTCCACTTTTTAAAACAGGTGAAAAAACTGATGTTAATAACTATAGACCAGTTTCTGTTTTACCAACTCTTAGTAAGATCTTCGAAAAGATAATGCTGAATCAAATGTTAACCCATTTCAATAATAATAAATTATTACATCCTGAGCAATACGGTTTCACAAAAGGCCGGAGTACAACCGATGCCGGGGCTAGGCTTTTAAAGCATATATTTGAAGCATGGGAAGCATCACAAAATGCCATAGGTGTTTTTTGTGACTTATCTAAGGCATTTGATTGTGTTGAGCACGAAACATTGCTGCTTAAACTTGGCCACTATGGTATAAAAAACAAGGCCCTTAGCTTGATCGCGTCTTATTTGAGTGATAGAATACAAAAAGTAAGCATAAACGATATTAAGTCATCGGGGTCACCGGCTGTGATGGGTGTACCGCAGGGCTCTATATTGGGTCCGTTTCTTTTTCTGGTATATATTAATGATTTACCACATTATGTAAAGAACCAAGCGGATATTGTACTATTTGCTGATGATACATCATTAATATTTAAGTGTGAAAGGAATAAAGTAAATTTCGACGACGTAAATAGTGCTCTTTCGCATGTGTCGCGTTGGTTCACTATTAATAACTTACTTTTAAATGCAAAAAAAACTAAATGTATAGAGTTTGTGCTACCTAATGTTAAAAAAGTCAGCAAATCTCTTAAATTAAATAATGAAACATTGCATATGGAGGAATCAACGGTCTTTTTAGGGGTGACCTTAGATAGTAAACTTCAATGGGGCCCACATATAACAAATCTCGCGACAAAACTTGGTAGGGCTGCTTATGCTGTTAGGAGAATAAGGCAGTATACTGACGTCGAAACTGCTAGGATAGTTTATTTTGCTTATTTCCACAGTGTTATGTCATATGCCATCTTGCTGTGGGGCAAAGCAGCCAATATAGAACAAATTTTCATTCTCCAAAAAAGGGCTGTTAGGGCTATCTATAAACTTAAGTCTCGGGAATCTTTGCGTGAAAAGTTCAAGGTAATAGGTATTGTTGAATGTGGATAGCAGAAGAGAAAGTCTCGAAGCTTTTCCAAGGAGTATATTGCGCAAATTGTTACAAATTTACAAAATATTGAAAACTGCGTGCATCGAAATGAATTTATAATGCGTATGGATTTGCGTGTATGATGCGTGTGAAAGAAGCGTATGAAAGCTGCCGATTTAACTGCAACTTGCGTAGACTGGGCGGAGGGGTCCATAAGTCGCCACGCGATTGGCTGCCGATGACGTGATAATGGGCCCCTATTGGTGATGGCACAGTATGACGAGACATGACGAGATAAGTTCAAATTGTGCATAGGAGTGCCCTCTGGTGTTGAGTAGCTTGAACATCCTCCCGGCCTTGGAAGCAGCTAGCCTTCCAATATTAATCTTCATCAACTGGTAGCGGGCATATCTTAGAAAAAGCACGTCGGACAGTACCGGTCGAGGTCTTGATATCCGCTACTCTCGAAATGCCGTCAGGACCTGGATACGTCTTGATAATGCGGCCAAGACTCCATTTTAATGGCGGAAGGTTCTCATCCTTTATGAGCACGAGTGTATGCCTTGATAAGTCACCTGTATGCTGCTTCCATTTGGTTCTTATCTGGAGTTCTGATACATACTCCTTCGACCACCTGGACCAGAAATGCTGACGCATCTGCTCCACCCGTTGATACCGCGTGAGAAGATGGACGGGCTTGTCGTGTAGATCTTCGCCAACCGGAGCTGTCAGGGAGCGGCCGACCAGGAAGTGTGCCGGGCTGAGCGGTTGAAGGTCGTCTGGATCTGTCGATAAAGGACTGAGAGGACGGGAATTCAATACGGCTTCAATTTGAATTAAAACCGTATTAAATTCCTCGTACGTTAAGTGAGCGTTGCCAACGACACGTCGCAAATGATGCTTGCAACTTTTGACTCCCGCTTCCCATAACCCTCCAAAATGACTGGCGTAAGGTGGTAACAGATGAAATCTGATATTCTGAGAAGCTACATAGTCCTTAATATGTTCAGAACAAGACTTAAGGAATTTTGAAAAATCACTTATCAAACCCACAAAGTTTCTCCCATTGTCAGAGAATATTTCGCTTGGTTTTCCGCGACGCGATATAAATCTTTTAAGCGCGAGTAAGTAAGCCCCCGATGACAAGTCACTGACCAATTCAAGATGAATAGCGCGAGTTACAAAGCATACAAATAAACAGATATATGATTTAATCATTCTCGCGCCCCTACCTTTACGGTTAAGTATGAATACCGGTCCTGCGTAATCGACCCCGCACTTCATGAAAGGGAAACCTGGCTGCAACCGTTCAGCAGGCAGGTTACCCATGAGCGGTGTTAAAGATTTCGCTCGCATACGTGTGCAGATAACGCATTTGTGCACTATCATTCGAGCCAAGTTTCTACCACCAACCGGCCACCAGGTTTCGCGAAGTGAGTATAAAAGTAATTGTGGAGCTGCGTGTAGTAATATTTTATGTTCGTGCCTAAAAAGTAATATAGTAAAATTATGTTTAGCTGATAGTAAAATTGGATGTTTTTTGTCAAAATTAAAATGTTGCGAATTACAAATGCGACCACCGACACGTATTATATTTTTATTGTCAAGAAAAATATTTAAATTCGTTAAATTATGAGTACTACGTAATGATTTATTTTTAATAAGAACCTCGTACACGTCAGGATAGGCCTCGCGTTGAGACAGCCGCGCAAGCATTAACATGGATTCACTCAGCTCGTCCGCAGTCAGCGCGCCGCACCGCCGATGTTGATTTTTACAGCGGGTGTTGTGGATAAAACGAAGCGCATAGGCTGCGGCACGCTGCATGCGACTGAACTGAGAGAACCTGGAAAATGTGAATAATGAATCATTAGTATCTTGATTACACGTTAATACTTTAACTGCGTTTGTTTTAATTTCAGGCAAGTCGGCGGAATTAGAATCTATGTTTGTGTAGGAAGAATCGTATTGAAGTTCATTGAGGAATGACGGTCCATTCCACCATAACGCTGAGTTAGCTAATGTGTCTAAGTGCATTCCGCGTGATATGAGATCAGCTGGGTTGTTGCGACCCTTGACATGCCTCCATAAGGTATCCTTTGTAAGCTCATTAATTTCTGCTACTCTGTTCTGGACGTATGTTTTTAATAAATTAGGTGACATGTGTAACCAGCCTAAGACGATGGTAGAATCAGTCCAGAAAATCACTTTATCAAAATGACCTCTGAGTGATTCATTAAGCTTAGAATACAGACGAGCGCCCAATCGAGCTCCACACAACTCTAACCGAGGTATAGTGGTGGGAGTGAGCGGTGCGACCTTGCCCTTGGAACTTAACAATCGAACTGTCACAGCTGATCCCTTACTAACGCTGCGAACATAGGCGCAGGCGCCGTATGCTACTTGTGACGCATCAGTAAATATATGCAATTCTTTACTAATTATTTCCTCACACAAAACATAACGCGGTACTCTTATGTTTTTAAGAATTGAAAGGTTTTTGACAAAAATAAGCCATGCTTGTGCTATATCACTAGGCACATCCTCATCCCAAGTTAATTGTAAAACCCATAATTTTTGTAATAAAATTTTTGGTAATATTATTGCAGGGCTTAACAATCCAAGAGGGTCAAAAATTTGCGATGTCACGGATAAAATTATGCGTTTAGTAGGTTTAATTATGTTGTTACTGTGATCAAAATGTGTATTAAAATGTAAATAATCGGATTTATTGTGCCAACCTAATCCTAAAGTTTTACTGTGCGCGTGTTCACCCAAGGATAATTCCTTTACAGTATTATTTGTAATGTTATTATCGTGATCAAAATTAAAAATCCACTTGCGAAGGGGAAAGCATCCCTTCTTTAAAGTATTCGAGACTTCTTCGCATAAATGTATTAACTTTTCAATGCTTTCCTCCCCACAGATCAAATCATCAACGTAAAAGTCATTATTGATTATTCTTGCGACATCGACATTGTTACAATCTTGTGCTAATTGTTTTAAACACCTACAACTTAAAAATGGCGCAGAAGCGGTCCCGTACGTCACGGTGTTTAATTGGTAGATACCAAGTTCTTCACACGGACTGTCCCGCCATAAAATCAGCTGCAAGGGACGTTGTTCAGGGTCGATGAGTACCTGCCTGTACATTTTTTCGACGTCAGCGCAGGCGACGTATCGATTTTCACGAAATCTGAGCAAAATAGAAATTAAATCTCCCTGTAATGGTTCCCCAATGAGCTGTAAATCGTTAAGCGATATTCCGTTCGACGTCGCTGCGCTGGCGTCGAATACTACTCTTAAACGCGTAGTAGTACTGTGCTCACGGAATACACCATGGTGTGGCATAAAGTAGTGAGGGCTACCATAAGCTGTGATGCGACTCATGTGCCCCATCTGTACATATTCGTGCATAAAATCGCGGTACAGCTGATTGTAAGCGGGATTGCTCTGCAATCGTTTTTCTAACGCTAAAAAACGACGCTCCGCTAGCGAATATGATTCACCCAGCGTGTCAGGTGGTTGTTTAAATGGAATACGAACGCAGAACCTACCGTCAGCAACGCGCCGTGTTGTCTGAAGGAAGTGGTTCTCACACTGACGTTCGCTTTCACTGCGCGCATCCCCTGACTTGCGATCACCAGGCAACTCCTCGAGCTCCCAAAACAATCGTACCTGCTTATCAATGGCTTGCGTGTCAAGTGTGCTATAATTACAAGAAACGGCTTGTGATGGTTGCCTGCTGCGATAAACAGGACCTGATACCACCCAGCCCAATTTGGTATTCTGAAGGAAAGGACCACTCGATAGTCGTAACCTCCCTTCTTCCAAAAGATCCCAAAAATGATCCGCCCCGATCAACATGTCGACTGGTTGGCTATCATAAAATGTAGGATCCGCAAGTTGAATGTGTATAGGTATGTGTAGTTTATTTTTATGAATTGTGAAAGTTGGTAAATTAGAAGTGATATGTGGTAAAACCAAACATGAAATGCGCATGTTATAAGTCCCGCAAATCGCCTTAATTTGTACATCACAATTTTGCGTGCTTTGTGTGATAACATTACCAACCCCATTGATTTGTGCAGTGGACTGTTTTAATTGTAAATTGAGTTTATTACATAAACGTTGTGATATAAAACTTCTTTCGCTGCCACTGTCTAAGATGGCGCGAATCTTATAATAATTGCCTACTCCGTCGGCTATCTCGACTATCGCAGTAGACAACAATACAGGTCGTGAATGTGAGTGTGTATGTAATGTATTTGTGCATGTAACTGCAGGTGTGTTGTTGTTTACCTGATGTGCATGCGCGTGCGGCCGGTGTGGCTGGCCGGACCCGCGATCACCCGTCTCATTAGCCGAGAGCAGCGACACGGAGCGCATCTCCGTGCTGCTCCCTTCGGAATCACGATGAATCAAAGAATTATGTTTTTTATCACATTTCCTGCAAGGACCGTATCGACATTCACTAACTGTATGACCAGGATGCAAGCAGTTTTCGCATAAGTGCTTATTTTGTACAAACTTGAGTTTCTCATGTAGATTTAAATTTAAAAATTGTTGACAGGAATATAGTGCATGTGGTGCGTTACACAACAAGCAGTTTTTTGTGCGTGTAGTATAGATTGCTCGCGGCTTAGACTTATTATTGACTAGATTGCATTGTACCTTTGTATGTGTTTGTGTATTGATAGAATGACGCCTGAAATCGGATGAATGTGAGGTTCCAGATTTTGAATGTGTTAAAGTGACAGTTTCCAAAATATCAGCCTTATCTCTTAAGAATGTAATCAAATCATCTAATTTAATTTTAGTTATAGTATCGGTGTCGGCGGCAGAAGGCAACAACATACTTTTATACCGTTCCCACTCGCGTTCCGTTGCGGGATCTAACTTGGTTACTACTAAATAAATAACTAGCGTATCCCAATGATCTGTCGGTTCGCCGAGTAATTTTAGGGCTCGAATATTTTTAAGTATTGTGTCGATAAGCTTGCGAATCAATGCCGGTGACTCCTTATTGACATTAGGAATATTAAATAGGGATTTGACGTGATTATGCACAAGTAGCCTGCTGTTATTATATCGGTTTAAGAGTAGTTCCCAAGCGATTGTATAATTGCGTGCCGAAAACTCAACAGAATCGATTACTAGTTCTGCACTCCCACGAAGCGAAGATTTGAGGTAATGGAATTTTTGAATATCTGAAATTTCGTGAGAATTATGAACAAGGGCCAAATACGTGTCACGGAACTCCAACCACTGGTCATAGTTACCGTTAAAGGTAGGAAGCGAGATCGTAGGTAACTTAACTGATTGAAAGGAATTGTTTATTGATAAGGTCCTGTCACAGGGGGGTTCCTCGTCACTGATCATACACTCCGTCTTCGCTATGACACTATAATAATTGTTTTCAAATTCCTCACGAATTAGTAATTGCGATTCTAACTCAGACTCCGGGAGTAAACATTCTATTTTATTTTGTACGTCACTGAATTCGTTATATAAGTTTTTAGCCCCTTGTAACCGTAATTTTAACTCTGCCCGATGCGTGTACGTTATTTCTAAAGATTCAAAAGAATTAACATAGTTTTTGAATACCGTTAATCTACCCTTAATAGAACCTCTTAGCTTGTTTAAACCTTTAATAGCAGCATTATCATCAGATTTCTCATGATCGCCCTTAGACATTTTGGAAGGTAAGGAAAGTTGAGTACTTACAGTATGCAAACACCAAAATTAATGCGTCACAGACCACAACACCCTCGTCCGTCAACCGACTTGAACACTGCAGTGAATCCGTAGGAAGCAGCTTCACGAAGGGCCGTTGGTACACGTAGACTTGTCTCCCAAACAGTGCGTGTCTTCTGGCTTCTTCTTGAATCCGACTCGTAGGATCAAAATGTTGAATGTGGATAGCAGAAGAGAAAGTCTCGAAGCTTTTCCAAGGAGTATATTGCGCAAATTGTTACAAATTTACAAAATATTGAAAACTGCGTGCATCGAAATGAATTTATAATGCGTATGGATTTGCGTGTATGATGCGTGTGAAAGAAGCGTATGAAAGCTGCCGATTTAACTGCAACTTGCGTAGACTGGGCGGAGGGGTCCATAAGTCGCCACGCGATTGGCTGCCGATGACGTGATAATGGGCCCCTATTGGTGATGGCACAGTATGACGAGACATGACGAGATAAGTTCAAATTGTGCATAGGAGTGCCCTCTGGTGTTGAGTAGCTTGAACAGGTATACTTACAGTAGCTTCCCAGTATATCTTCAATAATGTAGTTTTTATAAGGAAGAATATAAACGCGTATAAACAAAATTTTGATATTAATAATCGCCAAACAAAAAGAATGTATCAATTAGTTACGCCTTCGTTCCGCCTAAGTAAAGTGCAACGATCTTTCATAGGGCTTGGTGTACATTTCTATAATAAAATCCCAAAAATAATACGTGACTTGCCAATAGAATCTTTCAAAAAACGTGTAAAAACACAATTGTTAGGCAAGGGATATTATAGTGTAAACGAGTATTTAAATGACAAAGACGCATGGAAATGATTAGCTCTGCAACCAGTTCCACTCAGAATAGTAAACTTTTGTATGATAATATCTTTTTTGTAATATTTTTTTTAAAAGATGTGCTGAGGAGTTTCTTTAGGCTTTTCTTCTCCTCCATGACAAAGCACCTTCCGAAAAGCCAAAAAATGACGTGCATAAGTGTATCAATGATACCTATATGAATAAAATATTTTGACTTTGACTTTGACTTTGACTAAAAGAAATTCTGATAAAGGAAAACACGGCAATCCTGCCAGTCCCCTAACAGGTTCCCTTTGAGTCACACTCTGTTTAATTCACGGACGTTTTCTATTGCACCACACACGGTAGAATTTTAACCGGGTCGACCCAATCATGCTAATGAAAACAGCCTATGCGATCCGACCGTGCGTTTAGCCCCCTGAATATTCAGCACGGCTATTTTCTTAACAGCACTCAGATTTTACCGCTATCTAAAATCATATCCACAGAACATCAACCGGCCGGCTGGCTGTTAACGTTAAAATTAAGGGCTATTGGCGGAATCGTAAACGGAACTCAATTTTACATAGTAACTGCCGCAACTGAATCTATAAACAGGTTGTTTGTTTGTAGTTGAGGGACGAATTTTAAGTTCGTTAGCAATCTTATGGGTATTTTTTATATTCACAAATATAGATTGAGTGCACTCACACATGTGGATTCATATAAGTTCTTACAATAAAATGTAATAAAATCAAGTTACTAAAAATAATGTTGGAAAAAGTAATGCAAACATAAAAAAATATATATTAAAAGTGTAACTGATCGATGTGTGCATATCAAAGATGTTTATAAATGCTATTATAACGAATTTTTAACAGATCTTGTATCAAACGATGAGAGGGCGGTTACTAGTATGTAAGTTATTTTATTGGGGTATTTTAAGTATAAATTAGTATTGCTATTTAAAGGCGATTAGAATTCAATTACTTTACTTACTTTGTTTTTATGTCAGTTAAATATAAGTTATTCATCCACCGGAATATAGTACTTTGTTTAATACAGTGGTATATTAAAATTCACGTAGAAGCCTCGGCTGTCACACGCCGGTAACTTGAGACCGAACTAAAATGTCTGTCGTGCAACGAATTTGTTTTACTTCACTTGACATAACTGATAAAATTAGACTATGTTTGTTTTTAATTTGCTATTATACCTTATTTTAAAAAATCAATTACGATGATCATTTATGTCGTAAAAGCTTTAAACATAGGTCGCTAAACAGCTATTCTACTGTATTTTAAAATCAATCCCAGCATTTGAAATAAAATTAAAATGAAAAAAAATAAAACTATTTATTGCGTATTCTTTGTTATATAATTATTTTGATTACTAGCTCCCACACTACAATTCCCGATGTTGTGGGAAACTAGGTTAAGACCTCTCGTTATAAATAGAACATTAAAAAATATATATTATTATAAAACGAAAAATAAACCAATCATACAAAAGTTTTGTGTGTGAGAGATTGCGTCTGTGCGTGTGTGTGTGTGTGTATGTGTGTGTGTGTGTGTGTGTGTGTATGAGTGTCTGTAGCGAAAAAGTTTTGACATCTACTACGATAATGTACAAAACATTCGTACAATAGCTATGACATTAAATAAACTCTTACAAAATCACGTAACTGTGTAAGCGTTAATGGCATTGATAATTGTATCTATCTATCAAATATACGTAATTATTTAAAAATACTGGCTTATTTTTATTCAAAATGACCTTAATCCATCTATCTAGAAAGTAATATTATTATGGAAGTAACATGTTATAAAAAAGCACATCAAATTGTCAGCAACAAGCAAAATGAGTGAAACGAGCGTGTTGCACGTATTATTTTATGCACGGCAAGAACTTTAAAATTATATGCACGATTGGCTCAAGCGATAAATGGTGTAAAATTAGTTACAGTTTTATGTGTGCGTTCATACATATTATATGTACAGTTTGCAGTCGCATCAACACATAAATGTTTAAATCTTTACCAGTAAATTTTATTTGGTATTATTTTTTAAATTCTTTGGGGACGGTCAACTTGAAAGAACGGTAAATATGAAATTCACAAACATTCAATCGCTCACTGATCACGAAAAGAAAAACAGTGCAACTGAAAAAATAAAGTATCATACAGATAAAGATCTTTATATTGAAAACACTTTTGCAAAACATATTTTTTGACAATAACCATCTAATCCACCCATTTGCTGATGTTTATTCACATGACTAATAAATTAAATTTCACACCGCCTGATTTCATTTTCAAGTGCTAATATTTCCCTGAACTAACTTGGACACTCGGAATATAATCCTATCCATAGTTTTAATCTACCTTTATACCGATTTGAATGCAGGTTACTGACGTGTAAGTGAATTTAATATATAAATTAGTAGACTCAATTCTAATACGCTTCCTTACATTTTGGCCATTATTGTTATTTATCCGTTTTTAGTTTTTTAATTAAATTATTAATTTATGGGTAAGTTGTTTCGCATAATAGATATTCAAAACGATTACAATATGTCAAATCAATATTGAATCCTTTTAATACTTAAACATTTCTATAGCAACCTACTCAGCACCAATATTCAATATCATTAAAACGTAAATATTTTCCGATAGTGGATTTCCTATTTGTGGGCATGGATTTATTTATTTTATCTGTCACTGGCAGCGGCATGGAACCCACTTAGTGACACTTTGATGGTACTTGCTACGATTTGGATTCACAAGTCTTTAATATTTTGTTAATGGCATACTATTCAATTTGGTGGTTCTAGAGAAGTGTCTCTTCTATTGAAGATTGCTCGGCTTTTTACAGCGCAGTTTCATGCTGAAAGTTTTCGTAGTTGTTAGGTTTTCTGTACCTACCAGTCTGGTCGGTACATTGTTTTACCTTTGTTCTAAAATGTGATTTGAACTGTGAAAAGATTTTATTCATTTCGGTTTCAGTGTCGGAGACTTTTTATGACGATGATTATTTCGTTGTGGCCCATTAATTACTTTGATGGGTTGTAAGTAGGAACATATTGTATCTACATTATACAGGGTGGATTTTTAAGACGGGTCAGTAAGGGCAAGGTACCTTAACCGTTATAGTTACAGGAAAACGTTCCTAGGAGGCTATCCACAACTTTTTAAGATATTCTGAACTGCATTCACAGATTTTTGAGAAAATGTATAGTCAGCGAAAAAAGTGCTAAAACCCAAAAAAAATATTTTTATGCGTATCGATCCTACTTCGTATGGGGATCAAAATACTCTATGTGACCATTTAAGGTATGAGTACTAGAAATGTCAGAAATCGCTAAAACCATTTCCCATACATTTTGTACTGAAAAACGATAAATCATCTCGTAATACCTATTCTTTATCGCCAAATACTTACTGACCCGTCTCAAAAATCCACCCTATATACTCGTATTATGTATCGATATAATTATTATAGCGCGTAAAGGACTAACATGGCTGCAAACCATTCTCTAGACTAACTGTGTATTAATGTACTAGCTGTGTTGCCCGCAGCTTCGCACGCGGAAATTATGCTAATCATATTTGTACCCCTTACAGAAGAAAATTTAAAAACAGGTTAATTTATATTGAACTACTTATATTTAGGAATTTATATACTGAAATCTACGATACAATAACAAATCATTCATCCGGGCGGGAGCGGGTTTTGAAAAAATACAACATTAATATTATATAATTTTTTTTTTCTTTTTCATGAAAAATTTCAAAAAACTCGAAAAATAATTTCCTTCAATTAAAGGAGGAACGTTTTTTGCAAATTTAAAGGAAATATTAATTAAATAATAATTAAATATTAATTAATAATTTTCCATACAAAGTTTCATCTTGTTTCCGGGGAAAACTTTTATTTTTTTTCGGGAAGAAAGGTTTCTAAAATATGACCCAAAGTATAAGGAACAACTTAACTAATTTCCGTCGAAATCAGTTTAAAGGTTTTCATGTGATGCCGATATCAGAGAAACAGATAGATAGACAAACAAATTAAAACAAAATTTTGTTGGTGCTCTAACACGTTATTAAAGTGCCATCCCCCTCTCCCGCTCCCGGTCCCTCTCCCTCCCCCTCCCCTTCCCTTCCCCTCTCCTCCATTAGCCCTCCCCTCCCCCATCCCTTCCACTCCTCTCCCCTTCCCACCCCTCCGTTAGCCCTCCCCCCCTCACGCTATCCCTTCCCTCCGCTCCTCCCCTCCCCTTCCCTTCACCTTCACCCTCCCCCTCCCCCTTCTCTCCGCTCCCCTCCCCCTACCCCTCCCCTGAGTCTCCCCTCCCCTCCCACTCCGCTCCCCTAAAAAACCTAAACCTAAAACTATAAGTTAAAAGTACCAACAAAGTACATTCACTGATTATTAGGCGATACGAAATTCGCCAAGACAGCTAGTGTTAAATATTTATTTAATGATGCCAAAGAAGTATAACTTCTCACGCGCGTACATAAGTATACGTTTCTTTTTTTTTGTGAAAGCTATAGATTACTATAATTTTTTAGCTTACACAAAAAAAAGATTGTGTGGTTTTATGAAACCACGTTATAAGTGAAACTTTTTTTCGTATTGTAGACATTTAACTAAAAATTTTTGGATAAATATTCGATTTAGGGTATTAAAATGGCATCATCCTCGTTGATCAGTTTTTCGGACTGACTAACTGTGTCGTTGTTTATCAAAAGCAAGAAATAGCAACATAAGTATATACCTGGGCATCATCAGACCTTCAGAATGTATCATGTAGTAGCACCCGTACTCAATCAGATAAATGTTGAAAGCTAGGTCATCCTAAGTACTTCCGTTACTGAGAACCGATAAGTATATACCTGGTCATCATCAGACCTTCAGAATGTATCATGTAGTAGCACCTATACTCAATCAGATAAATGTTGAAAGCTAGATCATCCTAAGTACTTCCGTTACTGAGAACCGATAAGTATATACCTGGTCATCATCAGACCTTCAGAATGTATCATGTAGTAGCACCCGTACTCAATCAGATAAATGTTGAAAGCTAGGTCACCCTAAGTACTTTTGTTACTGAGAACCGATAAGTATATACCTGGTCATCATCAGATCTTCAGAATGTATCATGTAGTAGCACCCGTATTCAATCAGATAAATTTTGAAAGCTAGGTCATCCTAAGTACTTCCGTTACTGAGAACCGATAAGTATATACCTGGTCATCATCAGACCTTCAGAATGTATCATGTAGTAGCACCCGTATTCAATCAGATAAACGTTGAAAGCTAGGTTATCCTAAGTACTTTCGTTACTGAGAACCGATAAGTATGTACCTGGTCATCATCAGACCTTCAGAATGTATCATGTAGTAGCACCCGTACTCAATCAGATAAATGTTGAAAGCTAGGTCATCCTAAGTACTTTCGTTACTGAGAACCGATAAGTATATACCTGGTCATCATCAGACCTTCAGAATGTATCATGTAGTAGCACCCGTACTCAATCAGATAAATGTTGAAAGCTAGGTCATCCTAAGTACTTCCGTTACTGAGAACCGATAAGTATATACCTGGTCATCATCAGACCTTCAGAATGTATCATGTAGTAGCACCCGTACTCAATCAGATAAATGTTGAAAGCTAGGTCATCCTAAGTACTTCCGTTACTGAGAACCGATAAGTATATACCTGGTCATCATCAGACCTTCAGAATGTATCATGTAGTAGCACCCGTACTCAATCAGATATATGTTGAAAGCTAGGTCATCCTAAGTACTTCCGTTACTGAGAACCGATAAGTATATACCTGGTCATCATCAGACCTTCAGAATGTATCATGTACGTAGTAGCACCCGTACTCAATCAGATATAATATGTTGAAAGCTAGGTCATCCTAAGTACTTTCGTTACTGAGAACCGATAAGTTAAGAACCGACCGTCACGCGACATGCGACACACATATGTACCAAAAAGTTTGAGACGATGTAATAAAAGTTTCACTTTAACTTCAAAACTTTAAGGGATGAAATTCCTAAAAAACTTAATACTTCCAAATTTTGTTTCTAATCTGGACCTAATATATAAATTTTTATGTTTTTAACTTAAAAATTGACGAAGATGCGTAATAAGTTCCATTGCCTAATTTTGGAGCTTTCTGGATTATTGGAGGAATTTCTAGAACATTTTATATTGATCAGAAAATTGGCATACAATCTAGATCATTTAAGAAATTTCTAGGTCATTCTAAAATCTAGAACAATTAAAATGTTTTTATATTAATGATAATCACACATTTCTAGCAATCACATGCTGTGAATTCTTTAGAGGAATAACTGGTTGTTGCAGCGAATAATTAAAACTTTTTCGAGAGCACACATTTAATTTCTGTAAGAAAAACACAGAGAGAATGAATGCATTCAAATTCAAGCGACGGTCGACAGATAACAAATCATAATTTTGCGTGGGTAGCATCCTGGTCATCTACCAGCAAAACGCGGCTCTAAAAAACGTTGCTCCCACGAAAAAGTAGGCGTTTCAGTTTCAACACGTTTCAACCCCGTATCTTCTACACCCTTATAGGTATCAACTTGCAACCACCCTTATCTGAGATTTGAGCCTCGTACTTATTGCGACATATACACACTATGCGCTTGCAACGTGCAGTATTGGCTGCAAAGTGAAATATAGGGACACACACGTCCTCTTTTATATATATAATAGATAAGTGTGACCTCAATAGGAAAAATCGATCAGAAATTACACAACCACTTATCATAGGTCCAATGAATAAATAATGTAACAATTAATATACACAAATGGGAAATTTAAAGTAAGAAATTCCATAAAATTGTATATGTTAATCAGTAGATATAACTTGGTATAAAGAATAGAGAATAACATTTTTGATAAAATAAAAATACAATAGGCTTAAAAGTTTTTTTATATTGTGGTAGGTACTTTTATAATTCATGATTTAAACGTAACTCGTAATTTAAATAGTTGTTGTTATATATTGTCTTTGTGTTGTTTCCGTGGTAACGACTACGTCGAGAATCCTTATGTAGGACTATGACTATAGCGTTATTAAAAAACAGCATGAGACTAGCTGTAACAAATACATACGCAAACAGACATTATTTCTAAAAAATCATAGTCCGTCTTTTCAGTGATAAATATCTCCAATAGTAATTTTCCGCCAACATTATCTGTGTGGACATTGTTAAGCGCAGTTTCTTATATGTACAGTCACGAGCATAAATATATTACTATTGACACGTCAGCAATAATATCTGCCCAAGAATGCGTTCAATAATATCTGCTGCACGGACGCAACAAAAATATCTGATATTCATAGACAGCATATTAAAGTGACGACAAAATTATCTGATAAAAAAGTACATCAAATAATTGTGACAACCACCCAAAACAAAAATATGTGACGACATTAGTCACAAAATAATGTGATCACCCTCGGAGTGCAAATATATGTTTGCCGTCTAATTCTACGTTTCTGTAAGCATTTACATTGATTCCTCAATCATAATTATGCATAAATATATGACGTTCAATAGTTGGCAAAAATATCTGACGTAAATCTTTTATTTTTATGCTTTTTACCCGACTGCGCGATGCAAAGCAGGGCAATGTGTTTATCAGTCTATGTATGTTCCTATGTGGCGTCGCGTTATAGAGACCAAACGGGTTGACCAATTTTGATGATTCTTACATCAATCGATTCTCCTTAACCTTGCGAGTGTCACTAAAGTCATGACAATAAACAGGGACAACCAGACACCATAATTATCTAAATGAAAAAAAAACAAAATTTGACGAACTACGTCAAGTGGGGTATCGTTAAATAGGTAATCAAAAATAATTTTTAGGTTCATTCATCATTTTGGATTTTAAGTGACAGTTTAGGATATACAGGGTGAATTTTTCAAGTGTGCAAGGATGGTCAAATCCGAAACTATAAGGAATATCGAAAAATGCTTAAAGGAGTCTCAAGACCGATTTTGATTAAAACTAAAACTACATCATTACATTTTTGAAAAATAAATATTCCTAGCCAGGAATCGAACCCATTGATTTTGAAAAAAACACACCCTGTATTATTACACCATTCGATAGTGTCATTGAAAAGGATAAAATTCTGGGAAGTAATGACATACGGCAAATTTAAGGAAAACGTTTAATTTCATTAAAATTCACATTTTTAGTACCTTATCCGTGGACCCGCGGTAATCCGGACCCTTTCTAATCCGGTGCATCCTGTAATCGAGTGGATAAAAGATAAAATACCCATTAAGATTGTAAGCATTTGCATTGATTCCTCAATCATAATTATTAGGCATAAATATATATGACGTTCAATAATTGGTAAAAATATCTTAGTGGGTAGTTTCTTTTTTATCCACTCGCCGCGGTGTTACATTTGAGATTTTTGCTTGTGAATGTTTGGTGAACTGTTTTGACTACATTTATGAAGTTATTTATCATGGCTCGAGTGATTTGATTGAAATAATTACTTTTTAACAAAAATTAAACCAACGAAAAAAAACTCAGAAGCGAAAAATCAAATAAACCATTTAGTATTATAAATTATGATCCTAAATAAACAGTAAATAAATAATTTTGAGACCATGCCAAACAGACAACATTAATTACATGGAGCGTAAAATAACGGCAACGGCATGCGATGCACACGGCAGCAGCAGCGCGGCGCACATCTTTTCACAGTTTGTTTTTTCATCAAAATTATTTATTTACTATTAATTTAGGATCTTAATTTATAATACTAAATGGTTTATTTTAGTAAATTTTTTCGCTGGGTATATTTTTGTTAAAAAGTAATATTTTTTTTTAATTTTTAGTTGTTATAAAATTTTTTAATCTATATACATATATAAATCAATTGCTGTTCGTTTGTCTCGCTAAAACTCCGAAATGACGTGACTGATTTGGCTAATTTTGATCTTGAAATATTTGTAGAACTTCAGGGAATGTTTAAACGGTGAGAAACATAAATAATAAGTAATAGAATTACTAAAAACGATAATTTAATTTTCCAATACAAAATGTTCCTAGCTGTGAAACATTTGATGCGTTTTGTCAAATTGTCATTTGGTCGTCAAATATTTATATGTAGGTGCGTTCAGAAATTTGTCTGTTTCATAGCTGTAGTATAAGGTTCGATCTCTTTGAAAACTTAGGACCATAATTATTATATAACTTTCTAATGTAACCTTAGGAACATATCTTACTTTTTTATTTTATAACTGGCAGTTGAGGGAGAGGGACAGGGGAGGGAGAGGGGGGAGTTATTAGGTGGTCCAAAGTTTGCCGGGTCACCTAGTATTAATTATAAATATTGGGGGTAATTTCCAATATGTATCATGTGTACTGTATACAGTCAGTTACATATAAGTTATTACTTATAAGTAATGGGTGGTAGATTCAGTTACCACGTAAAAAAGTAGTAGATGAAATATCAATCATCCCCTATTGTTATACCTTTAGGGGTAAAATTTTGTTTCCAAATTTTAATGAGAATAACTTCAAGGTATACATACACGTATACCTTGAAGTTATGCGTAGCGTAGTTATGAGAAGCAGTGATAGCCTATTGGTTAGAACGTTGGTCTCCCGAACGCGGGGGCCCGGGTTCAAATCCTGGCACGCACCTCTAATTTTCAAATATTATGTGCGTATTACAAGTTAATTATCACTTGCTTCGGTGAAGGAAAACATCGTGAGGAAACCTGCACACCTGAGAGTTCTCCATAATGTTCTCAAAGGTGTGTGAAGTCTACCAATCCGCACTTGGCCAGCGTGGTAGACTATGGCCTGTACCCCTCACATTGTGAGAGGAGACCCCGAGCCCAGCAGTGGGACAATTATGGGTTGTTGCTTTGCTTTTTTGCTATTATACATACACTACCTATCCAATAAAAAAAGAATCGTCGAAATCGGATCTTCCAGTACAAAATTATTGGGGTAACGGGTAAAAATTCCGTCAATTATCCCCTATTTTTGTACCTTAGGGTAGGAATAAAATTTTTCAAAAAAAAAAACAGCAACTTCAAGACATATCCTATCCACTAAAAAAAGAATCATCAGAATCGGACCACCCTGTGCCGATTGCTGCGTCATTATACATTAAAAAAATATGCGTGTCAAATTGAGAACCTCCTTCTTTTTTTTCGTTGGTTAATAAAATAATCAAAAACAAACTGTTTTTTAATTACCTAAATAAATAATAGTTTAAAAAAACTAAAAAACACGCTTTTATAGAAAACCCAACTAAAAAAAATAGAAAATAAATTTGAATTAAGAATCGTGTAATTGTAATAAAAGCGTGAGGTGCATGGTCTCAATGAGTAGAAGGATTATCATTTTGATAATATATTAAAAAGCACCCCACGCTTTAATTAAACACCCACGCTTAATTCAAATTTATTGTCTATTTTTTTACTTGGATTTTCTATAAAAGCGTGTTTTTTAGTTTTTTTAAACTATTATTTATTTTTTAATTTTTTTGTTTGATTTCGTGAAATGAAATTTAGGTTTTTTTTCTTTCTTTCTTTTTTTCTTAAAATATTGAATTGTCATCGGTCCTCGATAAGTCTACGAAGTTTGAAAGAAATCTGACCAGTTAAAGCTAATTAAAGCGTGTAATTAGGTTTTCCTTTCTTTCTTTCTTTCTTTTTTTCTTTAAATATTGAATTGTCATCGGTTCTCGATAAGTCTACGAAGTTTGAAGGAATCTGACCGTTTAAAGCTAATCAAAGCGTGTAATTTGGTTTTTCTTTCTTTCTTTCTTTCTTTTTTTCTTTAAGTATTGAATTTTCATCGGTCCTCGATAAGTCTACGAAGTTTGAAAGAAATCTGACCATTTAAAGCTAATTAAAGCATGTAGTTAGGTTTTTCTTTCTTTCTTTTTTTTTCTTTAAATATTGAACCTTCATCGATCCTCGATAATTCTACGAAGTTTGAAAGAAATTTGACCGTTTGAAGTGGGTCAAAATCAAGTCCAAAGAGAAGTTACAAATAAACAGACAAACAAACATACAGGGGAAGCTAATATAAAGCGTGTAAAATAAAAAGCTATTGTACAGTACAGTCCCGTGTAGAGAAAAGTAACCCATCTGTTTGTAAATATATATACGTACAGCAACATATCTGTTGCATTTGATACGACCTTGTAGCTACGTGTCGACTTGCGGAAACTTGTTTTTGTCTCTTCGATGCGGCTAAATTACAATTTATATCTTATTACACATTTCACTTTCAATTCATGTGATCGATTGACAAGAAGTCAAGAAATTATTTATTTGGCTTCAACCCATTAATGGCTCACTACTGGGCACGGGTCTCTCCTCTTGAGGAGGCCTAGAGCTTACTCCACCACGCTACTCCAGTGCGGATCGGTGGAGGGGTTAATGGCCAACCCGAGTGTCGGAAGTTTTAAAACCACCCGACGGCCTCCGTCATGGCTTAACGAGTGTTATCTTATGATAACAACCGGGACCGACGGCTTTACGTGCCCTCCAAAGCACGGAAACGCTCAAGATTGTTTCCCACTAGCGGTCACCCATCCAACTACCGACCGCGCCCGCTGTTGCTTAACTTTGTCGATCACTTAAGATCGACGCAAGCCGCCGGGCTATGAGCGCTTCAAATATTAAATCTTCAATATAATCTTCAATTATTTATTTAATAATTATATTTTTAATTAATTATTTATTTATTTTATTAAATTTCATGGGCGACGATAGCCGCTTACCATCAGATGGATCGTCAGCTCGTTTACCGGCTGTTTACATAAATAAGCATCGATAAGGGAGACGTCTTGTGACGTCACACCATTGGCACAGAGGACGACACACAGGTCTTATTCATAAAGTCTGAGGTTCGAATCCTATCATGAAAACTTTAATATTTAATTAGTTTTTGTTTGTTTGTTTTATTTTTTAATTTAAAACTGTGATTTAAGATATTAATATACGTTATTCTTAGTATATACGACACCTGAAAGTAGTTTGTTCAGAATCAGTAACTGAATCGATCGTAATAATTTTTACACCATGTCTTATTATTTATTTATATTTTGTCGTAAAAATATTTAAAAAATGTTGAAAGTTGGACACCCAATTCAAAACATCGACGTTTTGAACAATCATTAATTTATGTGTGAGTGATTCACGATAAAAAAATATTAAACTAATTATTCTAAATAATGGTGATTAATATTTTATGTATTAAGTATAATGATTAGTTAGTGAAATAACCAGGACACCAAGTTCTCTTGCAATCATCCTGATGCCTCGATTTTGTTCCCAAAGAACTATTATCTTGGCTTTCAAGAAAACGGTTAATCGAACCGTGATTTTCTAGATAATATAGAATACGGAATACAGAAATACGGAAGTTAACGAGCGCGCGTAACCTTTGGAACTGTAAATTTCCAAGAAAACAAAAAACGAATTTCAAAAAAACTTTGACTTACCCACATATTTTGTTAAATAGCGCAAGATCAATCTATACCTATGCCACGATGAATGAATGGTGTGACGTCACACGACGACGTCTCGGTAATCGATGCTTATTGCTAAATCCTATACAAATTTCGCGGCGACTACCAAGAGCCTTTTGGTCCAGAGGCTAGGAGGTCTGGCCTCCACTTATAAATTTGTTGGTTCAAATCCTGGCAAGATGATCGGTGCTTTCACATTTATTTTATAATTTGTTGATTCTTGACTTCTTGTTATAAACAAGCATAGCATTATGAAATGAAATATTAATTGCATTTAATAATTTAGCCGCATTGAAGTGACAAAAACAGGTCGACGCGTAGCTACAAGGTTGTATCAAAGGTAACAGATACATACGTTGCTGTACGTATATATATTTACAAACAGATGGGTTACTTTTCTCAGCAGGGGACTGTACCATCTCTGTAAAACTCTGTGAATCACTTCAAAAAAAGTGTTGTCATTCGTAAAATCAAAAAGTGTCGAAATTTTCCGTCTAGCCCCCTTTCACAACGCGCGATAAGGAACTTCGTTCCAAAAGCATAAAAAATAAAAGATCGTCAGATATTTTTGCCAACTATTGAACGTCATATATTTATGCATAATTATGATTGAGGAATCAATGCAAATGCTTACAGAAATGTAGAATTAGTAAACAGCAAACATATATTTGCACTCTAAGAGTGATCACATTATTTTGTGACAATAAATGTCGTCACATATTTTTGCTTTGGGCGGTTGTCACAATTTTTTGATGCACTTTTTTATCAGATAATTTTGTCGTCACTTTAATATGCTGTCTATGAATATCAGATATTTTTGTTGCGTCCGTGCAGACAGATATTATTGAACGCATTCTTGGGCAGATATTATTGCTGACGTGTCCATAGTCATATATTTATGCTCGTGACTGTACCTATTGTAACATCCAAAGTATTAAAAGCCAAGAATATTTCTAATAAAATATACTTAACTACTACTTTACTGCCCATATCTCAACTTTCCAGGCTGTTGTGAGCAAACTCAAGTTATTTAATTAAAATTTTAACCTAATTTAGACGAACCACTAGTCTTGCGAACTGCCCTGGGGGTCGGTACAAAAATAAAAAGCAGGATTTTAACTTTATGCAAGAATTTTGTACATTTCCACTAACTTCAATTTTCATAACATTCGCACGTACTTTTTGAAACTTTAGGAGTAATTTAACTGGCTAGTTGGGTTGGTATTAAGGAGGTTGCAATTTTAAATTAATTAAAGTGCAAATTGTTACGGAGTAATCGAGGCAGGTAAGAAACGCTGGGGTGTAGGGTGTAGGTGTAGGCAAGAGGCGTATTTTTTTTATTAAAATAATAAGAACCCGTTGTCAAGAATACAGAATATCTTTCAACAGCCTCCAACTGACGTGGGAATCATAAAAAAAGTTACACAAATTGATGAAAGAAGCGTCGTGTATATACAATGAGCACGGTGTTTTAGCGCCATCTTGTGAAGAAATTCGAAATCTAAGAACGGTTTTAAATATTATATTTTATTTAATGCAATTTATGTTTTGTTATTATAAAACAATATCTAAATTGATTTAATTAATATTTACATTAACTTTACATTTTTATAATGACTTTTTGATTTTGCTGCGAATTTGAAGTTCCGTTTAGTATTTCCTTTCTTGTAAAAATTATGAACTAATTTTATAAATATCATAATTTAGTATTATAATTATTATTTAATTACTTGTAATTTTATATGCAAAATCTAATTGTATGTCCGATGCTTCCGCTTTAAAATTCATATATTCGGCACTTCCGTGCCGCCATTAATCTGTAATTATTCTGACCAACTGTTTTTGCAGCATTAATTTTGTAAACCTCGTGGTGCAAGGACGTAACTTCTTATAACCGTAAATACTGTTGACCTTACATTATTTATACTAAAATGATATCTAATACCTTTAAACGAGCAATTCTTGTATATTTATTTATTTATTTATTTATTCTTTATTGAACCTTACACAAGTAAAGGAACAAAAGGCGGACTTAATGCTAAAAGCATTCTCTGCCAGTCAACCTTAGGGCAGTGGGAGAACAAAGAAGGCGGTGACAACAAAGAAAGAGAAGAGTAAAAATTAATGATAAGTCATATCAAAGAAAGGAATAAAAGGTATAAAACGTTTATGAACGAATTAAAATATATATATATATATATATATATATATATATATATATATATATATATATATGTAAATAACATATACATAAATATAAATATTATACATACATTTGCATACATATTCATATATAACTACATGCACATATATACATAGATCATACACATATAATTATATATTACATACATAGATTTGTGAATGATGATGATGGCTGTGACTCCTATTTATCATTATAAACTAATGAGAGGTAATGAGCGTGAAGCTGTTTTTTAAAAGAGTACTTACTACAATTACTAGTGGCCCTTCTCAAATTGAGGGGTAGAGCGTTCCAGAGACTGATAGCTGAAACCGAGTAAGACTCGGTCATCCGGATATTTATAAATTAAGGTAAAAGATGTTAAAATATTAACTGTGAGCAGAAAAAAGTAACCTCGGTAGTTAAGGTAGGTAAATGGCAAGCACTTCTCCCAGAACCACTCACGATAGGGACTTGTTGAAGCGATGGCGTAGAGTGACTTTCGAAAAGCGATTTTAATATCAGAAATAAAGTGATTTGAAGTGAAATATTGCCATATTCTTGTAGTGGTTAAAGTGAAGTGATCGATATAGTGATAAATAAAGTGATTTGTGATTTTGTCGTCCATTTATTTTAATCTACCCTTAGTCAATCGCCGATAATATGTACTTGTATTAAGACATACAGATGCTCACACTATACACATCTCATTTTTAAAATTAAAAACACAAGAAAGGAAAATGCATAAAAAAAGATATAAATACCATTAATATTGATTCTCTCTTTGAAAAATTTTTATTCTAGAAAGTCTTTGAAAGATCGGTCACTTAAGAAAGTGACCGAGAAAGTTGAGTAATCGCAGATGTGGTTGGTAGTTGGATATGTTGAGCGTTTCCGTGCTTCGAAGGGCACGTACAACCATCGATACCGATTCTTATCGTAAGATAACAGGTATTAAGTTATGTCGGAGGCCCTCGTGTGGCATAAAAACTTCCGTCGTGGGTTGGCCACTAACTCCTCCACGATTCCGCACTGGAGCAGCGTGGTGGAGTATGCTCGAGGCCTCCTCTAGAGGAGACACTCGTGCTCAGTAGTGGGCCATTAATGGGTTGAAGCCATATTTGCGTGGGTTCCGATTTCAAATATGTATATTAAGAGTAACATTACAAAATTTAAATACTTATTAAGTCATAGAAATAACATTCACGATAAGTTATTCTCTATATCTTATAAAATACTGCAGTCTTCGAAGACATTTGAAGTCACGAGTATTACTAATATCATTAAATTCTTGTACAATTTATTTTGGAATGTACATATTATTTTAATTCGTATTATTTTAAAGAGAACACGTTTGCTTTTTGTTGTACAGTGCCAACCGCATACGTAACTGGTAAGGTAATTACGTGGTATACAAACGTGTCTAATTAGTTCGGATCCACTTTAATTGTGGTATCGTTGAACACATAACGGTACATTTTGTTAAGTGTAATGGAATTTACAAACAAAAACGTAGACATAAAGCATTACATTAAAAATAAACTGTGTTTTTTTATACTACCTTTCATTAACTATTTACATATATAGTTCACTGATGTTCCAAAAACTTTTCCAAAATAATTATTTATTTATTTATTAAAGGCATACCACATATGTACAGTCACGTGTAATAATATGTATACATTGTCACGTTTTCAAAAATATCTAAACTTATAACAATCCAGAAAGAAGTGAACGACAATTCGTTCAAAATTAAGTAACCATTAAACGATGTCAAAATAAGGTATACACGTTTATTCCACATTAATGTAATCGAAACAAAATCATAAATATATTCACACTTCGAATATCATTTTTAACTATCCATGACAATTTCTATAACATGTATACAATTGTACACATGTAATAGACATTGTCATGGCTACATTAAAATGATATTGGAAGTGTATACTTACTTTTGCCGTTTTTGTAACTTTACTCATCATTTTAGTCGAATTCAGTGATCATGACAAATACAGTCATAGGCAATTTAATTTTTAAAGATATTTACTGATTTTGCAAATAAGCCCTATTAGGCTGTTGTGATTCAATTTATATTAATCCATAATTATTATTAAAATATTATTTTTTTGAAAATATTTTAAATTTACTCTTATTAATCGCTCATGCTTGCGTCGATCCTAAGCGATCGACAAAGTTAAGCAACAGCGGGCGCGGTCGGTAGTTGGATGGGTGACCGCTAGTGGCAAAAATTTTTTGAGCGTTTCCGTGCTTCGGAGTGCACGTAAAGCCGTCGGTCCCGGTTGTTATCGTAACATAACAGTCGTTAAGCCATGTCGGAGGCCCTTGGGCGGTTTGAAAACTTCCGACATTCGGGTTGCCCACTAACCCCTCCAAAACTGGAGCAGCGTGGTGGAGTATACTCTAAGCCTCCTCAAGAGGAGAGACCCGTGCCCAGTAGTGGGCCATTAATGGTTTGAAGCCAATCTGCGAAACAAAGAAATAATTTTATCAACAATAATTTTATTAATTATCATCTCAGCCTTTGGTTGACCACTGCAATAAAACAAGAGCTTATATAATCAGTTTATTTTAATTCGTTTCTCAATCTATACTAATATTATAAATGCGAAAGTAACTCTGTCTGCTACTCTTTCACGCCTAAACCACTGAACCGATTTTGATGAAATTTAGTACAGATATGTAACTGAGCATATCATAAAGAACATATCATACTTTTTATCCCGGAAAATAGACCTGTTTTTGAGGGATAACTCTTTCACGCCTAAATCACTGAACCGATTTTGATGTTTGGTACAGATATACTCGTAGAATTGAGCTCGGGAAAGGACATATGATACTTTTCATCTCGGAAAATAGACCTGTTCCTGAGGGATAACTCTTTCAGGCCTAAATCACTGAACCGATTTTGATGTTTGGTACAGATATAGAATTGAGCTCGGGAAAGGACATATGATACTTTTCATCCCGGAAAATAGACCTGTTCCTGAGGGATAGCTCTTTCAAGCCACTGAACCGATTTTGATGAAATTTAGTACTGATTAGAATTGAGCTCGGGAAAGGACAAATGATACTTTTTATCCCGGAAAATAGACCTGTTCCTGAGGGGTAACTCTTTCAAGCCACTGAACCGATTTTGATGAAATTTAGTACAGATATAGAACTGAGCTAAAGAACATATGATACTTTTTATCCCGGAAAATAGACCTGTTCCTGAGGGATAACTCTTTCAAGCCAATGAACCGATTTTGATTAAATTTAGTACAGAAATAGGATTGAGCTCGGGAATGAACATAGGATACTTTTTATCCCGGAAAAAAGACCTGTTCCTGAGGGATAACTCTTTCAGGCCTAAATCACTGAACCGATTTTGACGTTTGGTACAGATATAGAATTGAGCTCCGGAAAGGACATATGATACTTTTCATTCCGGAAAATAGACCTGTTCCTGAGGGATAGCTCTTTCAAGCCACTGAACCGATTTTGATGAAATTTAGTACTGATTAGAATTGAGCTCGGGAAAGGACACATGATACTTTTTATCCCGGAAAATAGACCTGTTCCTGAGGGATAACTCTTTCAAGCCACTGAACCGATTTTGATGAAATTTAGTACAGATATAGAACTGAGCTAAAGAACATAATGATACTTTTTATCCCGGAAAATAGACCTGTTCCTGAGGGATAACTCTTTCACGCCTAAATCACTGAACCGATTTTGATGTTTGGTACAGATATAGAATTGAGGTCGGGAAAGGACATAAGATACTTTTTATCCCGGAAAATAAACCTGTTCCTGAGAGATAAGGTAAAATTTTGCTATATGTAGTTGATTGATTCGTTATTTATGAAGCGCCTTTTATGACTCTTTTTAGGGTTCCGAAGTCAAAACAGAATTCTCATAGTTTCCGAGTTTCGTCATACCCGTCCGTCCGTCCATCCATCCATCCGCCCGTAGCATATCGCAGATACCCTTAGTGCGAGAAAGCTGTAATTTAGCAAGAATATACATGTTTATTTAAACTTTAAATTGGTAGAATAATATTTTTAAAAATATGTTTTTAGGGTACCTCTCCTAGAGATATTATGGGGATCATTTTTTTCCCCCATAGTGCGGGGCATCGTTGAAAAGGTCTCTCAAAAATAATATGGGTCTGCTAAGTCCATTTTTCGATTGAGTGGTCTATTTGCAAACTATTCGTTAGTCAATTTACGAAAAACATGTTTTATAATGAAGGGATCTTTATTTTCGGCGTACGAAGTCGCGGGTAACAGCTAGTGTTATAATAATTTTTAAAGCGTATTATTCATACTACCTTCAAAAAATTAATAGTTGGGCATTTTCGCCAAAAATTGTAACTTGCGTTTTTACCGTGTCCCCTGACTTCATACTTCGAATTTTATTAAATAAAATTTCAAAAAGATAAAATGTTATTTTTTTTGTAAACTTCTTTATTAAAATTTACGGTAACACCAACAAAAGTTGCAATTATTGCCTAATATAAATTTTTATATTAAACAAAATAATACCATCGGGTTAAATAAAAAGGGTTCGGGTGGAATTCCACTATCGGTTACCGTGGTTTTGTATTTTTTGAAAATTCTATCATGAGAACTGATAAATATTACGTATGGCAGATCATTTTTGAATAATTGCATGACAATCTGTGCTTGGTTATATCAGTGTTTTTTCACTAGTTTTCCAGGAATTAAATAAATAAAGTTGGATAAATAAATAAAAAATATACAAAACACGCGTAGAAAGATGAAAGATCGATGAGAAATATGACAATACAGTGGTGTTATTTATAAATACTATGGTTACCTAAATGACATTATTAGGGATTACATCATCTTTATTGTCAGTCGATTAATCGATGTCAAAATATTCGAAATGTAATTTAATAAAATTAGCGTAACGATTAAATGGTAATTATAATATATTACATAGTTTTGATTTATATGGAATATGAAAATATGTAAAAAATAAATTAATATTATAATTATAATCAATAAATAATATATAAAATATATTATTATGTTCCATCAAACAAACACACACACACACACGCGCACACACACACACACACACGCATGCATACACAAACGCACATACACACACACACACGCACATCCACACAAATATGTCATTGTAATAGATTTAATGTATTTTTTGTATTTCTTGCTTCTCCGAGCGTAAACAGCGGCGACACAGTCTCAACTATTGTCGTTGTTTACAATCATATTATGTCTATTGTAAAACTGTTTTTATGAAAAATAAAAACTTTTAATAAATCTTTAATCTTTAAATCAATCGATCAATATCAATCGATTCAATCGATTATAAAATCGTATGTAATGAGGTAAATACTGTGAAAACTTTTTTGCATTATTTTGTTCATTTGGCAACAGCAGCTGAAGCTAAGATTTAAATATGTTTATCTTATAAATAAGACGAATTTTTTGGTATATAGTTTACTCTTGTCTAGTCCGATGTTCTAACACAGATTACATATGGTTCGAGGCCGAAAATTGGGGTTCTCCTTTATGTGGGACTACACCACAAGCACCAGCTTTCGATTAAAAAAAGAATCATCCAAATCGGTTCACCCAGTCCAAAGTTCTGAGGTAACAAACATAAAAAGAAATACAGTCGAATTGAGAACCTCCTCCTTTTTTTGAAGTCGGTTAAAAATAAAATACATACTTTGTGGTAGCCTTGGTCCAATTGGACCAATGAAAGTGCCACATTTTGGTGAGCATATTTACGGCGTACTTAATTAATTTGGAGAAAGGATTTTTTTTTGTAAATAAAGCAATTCAAAATAAGACGTGTAACTTTCTTAATTAATGTTGTACTAATAAAAAGGCGTCCTGATTGTTTTATTCGGAATTTGGATATTATTATTATACTTGCAAATTTCCAAGTAGAAATTATCTGTACCCTAGTTGGTAGCGAGAGCGACTCTGCCTGCGAAGTGATTAGATTCCCGGGTGCGATTCCCGGCTGGGGCACATATTTATGAAACAGTTAAATATTTGTTGGTACTCGAGTCATAGGTGTTATTGTGATTGTTATGTGTCACCTATGCCACCTACGATACAGGTAAAAACTTACTACGAGGGTGTGTATAACATTACAAAAAATTGGAATAGTTAGCAGCGTGTAGGTACAGACAGCAGAGGATAAAAATACAAATTTTGAAAAACCCCTCCTCGTATCACGCTACTGCAGCGCCCTCTGGTGGCATACCGACATAAAATATATCTATAAACCCGCTCTTTAGTGATACCTTTTGAATGCAAAAAAACTGCAATGAAATTGGCCCAGTAGTTTTCATAAAAAACGGTAACATACATACATACATACAAACTAACTAACAAACAACCTCTAAACCCTAATGCATATACCGCGTTCGTTTCGTTCCTTCCGCTGTGGGTAAAAATTAAAATGAAAAAGGGATAGATACTATAGTAATAAAATAAGGCACAATGTATGCAGAATGAGTTATTGGTAGAAATTACATTTTAACAATTAAATATTAAAATAATAAAAATAAATTAAAATATTCATATATCTTAAAATAAATCTTGAATGCCCTTTGGTTTACTAAAAACTAATGATCAACAACGCAAAGAAGTTTACGACTTGCTCACAGCCTACTTAATTACTTAAGCATTTTGGTAAATTTTAACTAAATTTTAAATAAAAAGCCTAGTTTGGAAGGTTAGGTTTGAAAGGAAGTTACAAAAACGGCAAAAGTAAGTATACACTTCCAATATCATTTTAATGTAGCCATGACAATGTCTATTACATGTGTACAATTGTATACATGTTATAGAAATTGTCATGGATAGTTAAAAATGATATTCGAAGTGTGAATATATTTATGATTTTGTTTCGATTACATTAATGTCGAATAAACGTGTATACCTTATTTTGACATCGTTTAATGGTTACTTAATTTTGAACGAATTGTCGTTCACTTCTTTCTGGATTGTTACAAGTTTAGATATTTTTGAAAACGTGACAATGTATACATATTATTACACGTGACTGTACATTACTTAAATTTTACAATCCAATATAATTTATACAATACAATATAATCTAACCTTACATATTATGCACTTAAAGGTTTGCACAACATTTTTGCATGACATTGTAATCACACACAGAAGGCACGATACAATTATCATATTTATTATTATTTAATTTTTACTCTTATTATCTGGTTACAAATAAATACGACAGTGACGCGACAAAATATCGCACAGCGTCTCGGTCAAGCGTTTTGCACGAAAATGCATACTTTCACACCACAAACGTGAAAATAACCCCAGACGTCACCTTGTCTTAACGAGAGTGACGCCGCCCGCATAGCATGTGTGCGTAATTTTTAGTGCGGTCCGACGCAGTAATGGCGGCCGATTAATAACAGCATGGTGTCAATGTGTGCGTGTGATACTTGTACGAATAGAGGAGTTGGTATTACTATGGGTGCATTACTGAATTTGTAGTTGACATTCCGTCTGTTTTTTTAAAGTCTGTGTTTCACACGTGCAACATTTTGAAGTCTAAATATACGACTTCATTAGAGTTAGGACTAGGGCAGATACAAGCGGTACAATGCAGTGACACTGTCATTACCACTTCGTATTCATATAATTGAGGTCACGATAATGCTGCAACGAAATTCACGCGTGCTTCATTTTTCTTGTTTCTGTCGTGCTACAGTCGCATTGATGTCGCAAGCGTAAACAACGTTCACTGAGACGAATTGAATGATATTATCTAATCGCAATGAACCATAACGAAGCCTAATTAGCGGAAAAATATGAATTTGAAAAATCTCTGAAAGATAAAAAGCCACGCGTATTGGAGTGGCTTTAAAATTAGTTGCCTAAATTAAATGAAGCCTGATATTCTTGAATGCCTGTTTTATTCGTTCTATGCGAGATGAATAACTTCAGAGCAAATATGAAATGCTTTTACTATCGTAAAATAAAATGCGTTCATACCATTTTTTTATTAAATGAATAAATTTATCGATGCATAAGCAATTAATACTATAAGTTTGATTAGTAAGTTCATATTTAATGCAACGGGTATGCATAATTCGTATTTTTATTTTGACCCAGTTGCATGGATTGTGGTCATACTGTGACCTTAATTAATGTTCATAATATTGGACTTAGACTTTGCTCAGACAAAGGTCAAAAGTACTGGATGACTGCTGTACTGAACTGATTTCTAATAGGGATGTTGACTAATTTTAGCATTCAATTTTATAGAAAGAACTTTAATATTCACGAAAAATTATTATAAAAACAATGATCTTCAATTTAAAAACAAATCTTGATAAATAAAAATCACTATCGAATTTTCCACCAAAAACGTCACGTGACGTCACTAACCGATATTTATTACTATCGGTCTACTGAAGTTTTTGACGTTGCATATAAAATACGAGTAATGACGTCATAAGCTCAGAATGGCGTTTGAGGTCACGTGACAGTGACTACTATTTTTATATTTTAAGAGGAGGAAAATAAATTAATAATAATTAATTTATTTTCTTATTTAAAAAGCGTGTGGTACATGGTATCAATGAGTAGAGAGATTATCATTTTGATAATATTTTAGAAAGCACTCCACGCTTTTTTTACAATAATTACACTATTCTCAATTAAAATTTATTTTCTATTTTTAGTTGGGTTTTCTATAAAAGTGTGTTTTTTTTATTTTTTTTTAACTGTTATTTATTTTCCATTTTTTAGTTTGATTTTTTAAATGAAACTTAACAACTCCGCGTTTTTTTTCTTTCCATTATTTTTTTTATGTATATTGAATTATCATCGGTCCTTGATAAGTATACCAAATTTAGATGTAATCCAACGTTTTGAAAAAGGTCATAATCATGTTCAAAGTTTCCGTTACATACATAAGTATGAAGATAATAAAAACGTGTTAAATCATCCACTCTACCTTTTATTATGTTGCAGCTGCAGCAAAAATTGCCAATTGTGATTATTAAGTTATTTGAAATCAGTGTCACACAAATCGCTCCTTCTTCTCAGCTTACCGTTTGGCAAATTAGAGTAATATGCTTACTATAAAACAAAAATTACATCCCGTTTACCTATTTAAGGAAGCCTAGAACATATTTGATAATCGTTCTTTCAATACGTGACAAGTACGTTTTTCGCCTGGTGCATTTCCAGTTCCTTTCTTCTTTCCTATTTCTTAGCCAGTATCCCATCGGTGATGCTTTTGGTGTTATTGATGTCCATGTGCTTGTTGGCTAAATTATTGGTAAAAAACTTTTTAAAAACAAGCTTTGGATCTAATGCGACGTTGTATTACTTTTCGTGTTCTCCTCAGCAAGCCCTTTCATTTGATACCCATACTGTGGTAGTGCAGAAAAAATAACTAGTCCGCCATCTTGGATGATCCGCCATATTTGAATTATAATGACGTCACATAACTAAGCATGCATTGTCATCCAAAATAATCGTGTATACCAAATTTCAGCACAATCGGTTAAACATAACTGATTTAAAATTCAGTTGCAAAATTCCACCCAGAATAAGTTAAATAAAAACTTGCAAAAACAGTTACCTCATGTGTAACACTGTGACATAATGATACACACAATGACTAATAAATAATACAATATATTTGACGACGCTCAATACGGATTTCGAAAAAACCGCTCAACTGTGATTGCCGGCTACAAATATGTTAATAATATTCTTGACATCATAAATAGACAACAATATGCAATAGGAATTCTACTAGACATGTCGAAGGCATATGATAATGTCCAATTTAATATACTACTTGAAAAGCTACATGATATAGGAATAAGAGGATTAGCTTATGATTGGCTGAAATCTTATTTACAAGACCGCATCCAATATGTTGAGGTGACTCATTATGATCAGAGCATACATAAAGTGACAACTGTCAGATCTACACCCTTACAAATAAATCACTCAATACCTCAAGGCAGTGTTCTTGGATGTGTTCTATTTTTGATTTATATTAATGACCTCCCAAAAATCCTAGACGAATCATGCGTACTCTTTGCGGACGACATATCAATTTTGACATCATGTAATAATAATATCAATCTGTATAAAAATTTAGATAATTTATTTAATACTTTAATGAATTGGATGACTGACCATAACTTAGAAATCAATTTTTCAAAATCTAAACTAATGCAATTTCGACCGTATCAAAAATCTGCCCTATCTATTAATTACTATTTTAATAACATAAACATAGAATGTGTGGAAACCTTCTCCTTGCTTGGGTTAACAATAGACTCACATCTAAATTGGAAGTCACACATAAGCAAAATTAAGTCAAAAATGTCCAGTTTTACATATGCTTTACGAGAATTACGTCGAACCACAGATCTAAAGACGGCAATGACCGCATACTATGCATACCCTTATGCGTGGATGGGCTATGGTATAGTTCTATGGGGAAATAGCGTGGACGCACAAGATTTATTCGTCACCCAAAAAAAGTGCATTAGAGCATTGTTAAATCTAAATGGACGAGACTCATGTAAGTCACACTTCACTAAACATAAAATATTGACATTAACTAGTAGATATATTTTAGAAGCTGCCCTCTTTGTAAAAAAGTATTCAACTTTATTTAGCGTAGTAAATGACGAACCACGTAGATATCAAAGCAGGTATAAACAAAAACTAGTAATACCTACAGCTAAATTAAAGATGTACCAAAAAGGTCCATACAGCATGATTATAAAAATTTTTAATAAACTTCCCGACAAAATTAAAAACCTTACGGAACTAACACCATTTACAAACGAATTGAAAAATTTCCTCATAACCAAATGTTATTATAATTTAGACGAGTTCTTCGGAGTGATCTAGTACCTAATTACCAAAACAAGAAAGCAAAAGGGTGCCTGTATTTCATTTCATGACGTGTTTCCATAACCAATTTACTGTATTGTTTTCTTATTATTAATACTATACATATCTCTAATTTGACTTTGTTTGACATTAAAATTGCTTGTCATTATATATTAATATAATTAATAATTTAAATTGATATTATTTGACACTGTATAATTAATAATTTTGATACTACATACTTGAAATTGTTTATTAATAATTTATTAGACTAAATTTTTTTTTTTGACATTGCATATAAATAAGTAAATTAATATTGTATGACATTGTATAATTAGAAGCAAATTAATTGTAAAATTACCCACTCACTTCAATTGCAATCCCAATTCATTGGGGTCATGTATGCTTAATTATTTGTGACATCTGTAAATATGTAATACATGCATGAAAGCAATAAATAAATACAAATACAAATACAAATACAAATAACTTCTGTTGAGATGTGTGACCCAAGCATCGAAGAAGACTTAGAAAATCTGATTATTACAGATTGATAATATCCAACTCCAATTCCAGAAAGCGATGTTATACAGGCGGTGCTTGTAAGATTAATAGATTATACGTATTCACATCAGCTTGTTTGTATGCGGAACCAACAGTAAAACGTGACTGCGCCGCATTCTCAGCAGAGTATTATTGCTTATAGAAGCAATCCTCATGTTGTTTACCAACCGAATACTGCTCCAAGAGTTCAATGTGAGTATAGTTTTATAAGCGTATAGTCATTGTTTGAACAGTCACTTCAAACCAATAAAATAACTAACTTTCAGGTTTGCCATGCAATAATTTTGCTTGAGTTTGTGAACTGGCGAAAAGTATTTATTTTCATATAATATTATTTCGTATATAAACCATACAGGATAAAAAGCTGGAGTAATGATTGTCTTGTTTCAGTCAATCTAAGGAGAATGAAAGAACAATGAAGGCAGTTCCAAAAATACGATTTATATTTATCCTCTTACTATAATTTTGTATTATACTGAACATTGTACAACCTTTTGCTTTGTTCCCAAAAGTAATCTGGAAGAATTTATTAGCGATAAGATTGTCTTGTATACGAAGTATGGTGTACAATTAAATATAATAATTATTAAAAATATTTCAAGTGTAGAAAAGGTATGATATAATGCAATTATTTCTAAATCTAACGCATTAGGTAATATAGTACAAACTTGTTTTAGTCTGAAAAATAAATATAAACATTGTTATATGATAACAATAATAGAATAAAGCTCGTTACCCAGCTGGATACCCAGCGTCTGCTACTACGCTAAAAAAATTAATGTCTCTAATGCATCGTTTTAGTAGTCTCAAATCATCTTCGCACTATTGCCTTACAAATGAAACCAGTTTGGGGCACATCGGTTGGATGGTTTCAAAGTCTATAAAGCACATTGTCATGAACATTTTTCATGTTTATACATAGGTATAGATTTATAAGATATATTAAGAGAAAAAAATCTCAATTTGTCTGCAACAAACACTTCCGTGCAACTACATATACACATTATGTTTCGTCTTTACATCACAAAAGCAGCACACATTGAAGGGACGTGTGTACATCTTGTCGGATACCCTCACGGCTTATCGTTCACAAGGACTTAAAGCTACGAATCCTAGTGGCTATAAAGCGAAAAGGATTTATAGCGGGATGTACAAGAGTCAAAAGTTAATTTTCCGCAAGACTGTTTATAATGTTAACGTGTATTTGTACATTTGTATTTGTTTTTCTGTGTACTTTTACCCGACTGCTAGAAAGGCTTATGTTTTTCGCGCTTATCTTGTATGGATGTATGTTTGTTTGTATGTATGCATGTAATATTCTTTATTACCGCGTACCTTCCAAACCGCTGAATGGATGCATATAATTAAAATATCGTTAGGTTAAATTAGTAAAATAAAAAACAATATGGTGGCTGTGAGATGTCATTGTTTGAAGTGTGAAAAAATAAAAATAAATCGAATAACGCAATATGGGTATCAAATTAAAGAGCTCACCATAAGGATTTCAAAAAGGTATATCATGATAGCTACCTTGGTAGCAGGTGGATTTTTTAATTTTTTAATTAATACTAGTTAGACAATCATCATCATCATTATTACAACGAATAACTGTCCCAGTGCTGGGCTTGGTTCTCCTCATCATGGTCATTGCGAACATTATGGAGAACTCTCAGATATCAGTGCATTTCCTCAAGACGTTTTCCTTCACCTAAGCAATTGATAAACCTCTAATATAACATTACATTTGAAAATTAGAAGTGCGTGCAGGATTCGAACTCAGACCCCAACGTTCGAGAGATCAGCGTCTAAGCTATCACGGCAGGCTATCATGGACAAAATGCCTGCATAAAAAAGATTTTTGTACACATCCCTCCTTAATTTGGGCGATGACGAAAGATCTGAGGAAAACTAGGGAGGCAGTAAAGGCGATCCCCAATTTTCGGCCCCGAACCATATGTAATCTGTGCTAGAACATCGGACTAGACAAGAGTAAACTATATACCAAAAAATTCGTCTTATTTATAAGATAAACATATTTAAATCTTAGCTTCAGCTGCTCTTGCCAAATGAACAAAATAATGCAAAAAAGTTTTCACAGTATTTACCTCATTACATACGATTTTATAATCGATTGAATCGATTGATAATGATCGATTGATGGAACATAATAATATATTTTATGTATTATTTAGTGATTATAATTATAATATTAATTTATTTTTTACATATTTTCGTATTCCATATAAATCAAAACTATGTAATATATTATAATTACCATTCAATCGTTACGCTAATTTTATTAAATTACATTTCGAATATTTTGACATCGATTAATCGATTGACAACAATGATGATGTAATCCCTAATAATGTCATTTTGGTAACCATAGTATTTATAAATAACACCACTGTATTGTCATATTTGTCATCGATCTTTCATCTTTCTACGCGTGTTCTTGTATATTTTTACTATCAAATATTTTCAGCGTATTTGGAGTCCTATTTACTATTGAAACTCATCGACACGTACACAGTGATTTTAATTTTCTATTGTATTCGCTTTCGTACTTGTGTTTTGGTGAATGTGTTTCGCAGTTTCGCTACAATTTCTTGCAAACCAATACTATATGAATATGGACTCCTTAATCGCCTGTTTTGTGACTGACAAAGGTTCAGAATAAGTCCTGAACACTGGATAACGTACCCTATACATCTTTAGAAGATCAGGAAGTTGCTGTGGCCATACTTACAATGAGTATATTATGGTATCTTGATTGGGCAAGGTACTAACGAAATATAACGCCTCCTGCACAACTACACGAAATATTAATATATTATAATAATAACTAATAAAATCTCTTGAAATATGCAATAGCTTTTATTATACAACCTTTTTATGACATTCGTTTTTGGTGAAAACCATTGAAGTAGTAGATATTATAATAGACACCCGCAACGTAAGTGTAACATACATATTAAATAGCACTGTGACACGAGTATGACATAATCATAACCTATAATTAAGGTGATTCGTTCTAGGATTTCCTTAGTTGGCCATTGCTGGCAGCCGTGAAAATTGGAGAAATTGAACTTTTTGCAATAATCTAATTAACAGCCAATTTCCAGTCTTGTCTACTTAGGCCTGAGTTTCTATGGAAACTGGGGTTCTCCTTTAAATATTGTTTTGTTGGAAAATTCAAGAATTTGTCGAATTGAAAGTCAAAATGATTTTTTTTCAAACTTTATTAAGTACCTAAACGTAAGCAAAGTACGAGCCCATTATGAAAATTCCCACACCCGACGCTTCATGTAATAATATTTTCGGGGCCACTAAGCTGGAAAAGAAAACTGTGTTTAAGTAGATTTGGGATATTTTATGATAATAGAAGACTTACAAAATCAAATGGTTTTGAAACTCATTTAATCGTCTAGTTAAATATCAGGGCACCACAGAATCTCAAATGTTTACGTAAAAAAAGTTTTTTTAATACTATTTTTTTATCTTTATTTATTAAAAGAGGTTTTGTCAAAATGTGACCATATTGTCACCCTCATACAGCCTAACATATATCACATAATATATGTATTGTGTTTATTATACATGGGCGAAATTATCAATAAAATTGACTTGAATAATTGACTTGTATAGTTTTAACAGTATTTTGGCTCCCTCGGATAAAGGTGTTTTAAATACTATACAAAATACAAAATGAACGCAACATACATGTCGAAATATCAAAAGTTTTGATATTATGACATGCTCTGATAATGTATTGTTAATTAGTCATTATTTATGGATTTGAGTTTTAGTGAGCTCTCGTTAATTTTAATAATCCATCGTCACTGCGTGAATAACGTGTAATATCACATAATATATTTTAATAATAACTGCCCCTGTTTTTAATAAAATATATTATGTGATATTATATTATATACGTTATTCACGCAGTGACAGCTCTGCGGTTAAAATTAAACCGTTATTCATTTTGTTGAAGGGTTACTTTATTATGAGTTTAATGTATTATTTTCTGTCTGTTGAAAGTGTTCCGGCTACGAGCTTGGGAGCTAGATTTACCTTTCTTTGTATCTCTTTTTTTCTAGCGTAAGCCTTAATGAAGATAATGTCTTGTTTAACTATTTAAACCGCAATTCAGGTAAATTACAATTAGGTAATGCTTTAATTAAATCCTAGGATTTTCTCATACACGAAAATTTACACATATCAAAGTCAAAATGACGTATCTTTACTCACGTACATAAATCATATTCCTCAGTATTTCTCACTTCGGTAAAACATACCTACTTCATTAAGAGGCATCGCTTTCAATGTTGATTTCGATAGAAAGTCATGTTTAATTTTGAGAAAGTTTTTATCACAGTGTTCAAACATATTTATATTGTTAGCTTGTTGACACTTATTCATTTACAATCACGAAAATAATATAGAGGCTCCGATAATAATACGAGTTTGTTATAACAACTTAATCAAAATCAGGAAAGTAAACTATTTGTACACATAAATACAGTATTTTCAAATAATTTACGAAATTTCGTGTCCTTGTCCCCCATATTAAAGGAACATTTTAACATAAAGTATACACTGACCATACTATTCAAAAATACGAAATAAATACGAAACAGTACTGAATCATAAATTACGGGAATGATTTATTTAACTGCGTGTGACCTCAACTTCAAGTCGTTAGCAAGGTTAGCAACCACCAATTATGCAGTCGTTTGTTTGACGAATTAGTTAACTCAATTTTTAACTCTCTAGAGAAAGTGAGTCTAATATTGACTCGTTAAAACTTACTCATACGGTTTGCGTTCATCGTAACCGATCGATTGAGAGTTACGCTGGGTGCGGTCGGGAATTGAATGGGTGATCCTTATTGGGAGAATTTCATTATCACTCTTGTGCTTCGAATGGCTGTTGACATTGGTCATTATTTTTGAATAAAAAGCAAAGCAAAGCAACAACCCATAATTGTCCCACTGCTGGGCTCGGGGTCTCCTCTCACAATGCGAGGGGTACAGGCCATAGTCTACCACGCTGGCCAAGTGCGGATTGGTAGACTTCACACACCTTTGAGAACATTATGGAGAACTCTCAGGTGTGCAGGTTTCCTCACGATGTTTTCCTTCACCGAAGCAAGTGATAATTAACTTGTAATACGCACATAATATTTGAAAATTAGAGGTGCGTGCCAGGATTTGAACCCGCGCCCCCGCGTTCGGGAGACCAACGTTCTAACCACTAGGCTATCACTGCTGCTATTTTTGAATAACAGTCGTTAAGTCCCATGGCCAGTGACAGTTGCTATCCCTGATAGAAACTCCAAAAGTATATAAATTTCTTAGTTCTGTGTCGCTAAAGAAAATTAAAAAAGAAGCATAATAACAATTAAGCAAAAATAACGTAAATGTCAAAATATAGGTGGTTTTGCAAACCATCAAAACGTTTCATCACACGTTTCACAGAAAAACATCACGTATTTAAAGCCTTAAAAACGTGTCACAGAGTAAACGAACCTTCAACAGTAACACGCAATCACAAAGAATCTAGATGCTAGCCTCGATCCACGGAAAGAGAATTGGGGTAAAAACATTTATCACGTAACAGGTTTTACGGAGATAACATAAATGGCGTGGCGAAAAAAACTTTTCGTCACAAGAACGTCTGCGACGGTCACGCCACAAAAACATATGCTATTAGTACCCTCTCTTCGGCACTTGGATTAAATTTCTTTGTGTCACGTGATGTCAAAGCCACGTGGCCTCAAGTGGTTGGAGCGATTCTCGTGCGAAGTGGATTGGCTTCAACACATCATTACTTCACGTCATTCACACCACCCTCTGAGTAGTAATAAGATTGGCTGGTACGATATGTTATGAAATGACAATTTAATAAAACTGTATCTGAAATTTAAATTATGTATGATTTGGAAGTAGGTAGACCGTATTACATTTAAAATGCGGTCTTTATAGTTTTAAACCCTAGGGTTAAACCCTAAAAAGTGGAAGTTTATGAAAGCAATTTTTGGTATAAAACGTAAAAGAGATAATAGGGAGCATTAATAAAAAAATTTTTTCTTATTAAGTTTTTCGATTTTAACACTCAATTCTCACACTTTAATAAACAGTGTGTTAATTTTAACTTAGTCCAATTATTTCTTGCTGACGATCTATTTTCGTATCAGTATTTCGTAAAGTTAATGATGTAATATTGTTAATAATATTAACAAACAGCAATGGATGGAGCAGAGGAGTACGTGAAACTGAGCTTTTGAAGTGACTCTCAACGGAGGCACAGACAAGACTACCAACGTTATTACCTTCACGTCACTTACACGTTACTCGTTCGCCGTTTACTCGTTCGCGGGTTTTATTAGTGAACATGTTAAATTATACCGGATACATGTCTGTGATTATAACTTACAATTTTCTGTGTTATCAAGACCAAAAATGTAAGGGAACGTAAATCTGAAATTATTATTCAAAATCTCCCAAAATACTGTGGTTTCAATATTTAACATAATTATGTGGACAATATGGGTGTTTGTTATTAGTAGAATTATTATTCAGATAGATTTTTTCTAAGACTACAGGAAATATCATTAGTTTTATTTGTTTTGTGAGTTTTATTTGGCATGTAGGTATAGCCTACATGCCAAATAAAACATAGGATCCTAAAATAGCAAACACTATATTTACTGAGAACATTGTTATTGTTTTTGAAGAAATCTAATTTATTTGTTTTTATTTATTTATTTAAGTAATACCAGAACATTACAAACAATTACATATCTCATTGTCATAGTGTCAATTTTACAGCTCTCCTTTTCCTAATTACCACATTACATGTATAGAAAAGTATGATTTTTGTACGCCATCATATTAATATTATTATTCAAACAAATCGTTACTTTTCTCAGTACTATCATGAAAACGACTTAAGTTATCTAACGTTATTTCACTGGAATAACCCGGCAAGTTTTGAACATGAACATGAACCTGTCCATGTTAATTTCTCAAAAGCTTCAACTTTGATTTGAAACCGCTTTTAGAGTTCTAACAGTTGGAAACTTAGCTAGCTGCCCAAAAATATTTAACGTTTTCACAGACCTTTTCCAATAGAGATATATAGAGAATATATCTCCAAAAATAATAAAAATAAATAAAAACCTACACACTCATACCCCTGGGATTTCTTGTGTTAAGGAGGCATGGACAAAACAAATAACAGGTAAACTGCTATGACCTGATAGCAAATATTTATCTGTCAATTTAATACTCCTGAAACAGCCGGAAAATGAACCTGGGACCCCTTGCTAGGCTACCAGGTCGTCTTATAACTATGAACCCGGAACCGCTTGCTAGGCTACCAGGTCGTTCTATAGCTATCCTTTAATCTCTCAATTTTGTTCGCCTTATCATACTCATAACTATGACGTTGTAAACCGACAAAAACGACTCTGTTACCCTCAAAAAATACTGTAATATCAGCTATGTAAACAAAATTCTCCATACGACCTATATACGTTCATTTTTCACCGTCTATTCAATTATTTCACCCCTTCATACTGTTATTTCACACTAGATTTCTCCTCACTCACCTCTGAGCGACCCGTTTGCGCGATTCAGAGCCCTGTGCGTGACTCCTACTTTCACACCCTTCGGGCCTTCCTAAGAAAATAAGACTACAACAGTAGGCTATAAATAACTAATATGAAACCTTAAGTAAATCGTACTAAGGTATAAATTTCAATAAGGATAACAAAAAAATGTTATTATTTTCAAACGAGTTCAAAAATAAAGAGTTATCTATTCTACGCCTATATTTTTTATGAAAGGTATTTGGTTTCCAGTTTATGCTGGTTGAGATTATTGTTATTTTTGTTTAAATAGCTTTATATTACAAAAAAAAGTTTAATCAACATGATCTTTACACAATTCTGAGGTCAATACAATTAAATTGAAAATCTAAAAATTTATTAACAGGTACATTTATTCTGCAAGTGGTAAAGTTACAAGAATATTATTGGAACTTAACTACATATGCGCCCGCGTCTCGGAAAGCGAAGTACAGGACGCCCCCGACAAGATGGACCGACGACCTGAAGAAGACAGCGGGCATCCGCTGGATTCAGAAGGCTCAGGACCGGTCAGAGTGGCACAAGTTGGGGAGGCCTATGTCCAGCAGTGGACCTCCAAGGGTTGATGGATGGATGGATGGAACTACATAATGTATATTTATTTTGTTTAGGTATACTTTATAGAAATTATTATTTATATGACATTACCAGAACGAAGCACAAATATACATTTAATTGAAGTGCTCACATTTGCACCGCACGTAGAAGTTGCCAAGCATTCTTCCTTTGAAGTTTCTGTATCCATTGTGACAGTGTGTTTTGAAACGAAGAGAAATTCCCCAGCACAATCAACGTGAGTTGGTCCTACTTAATGGTATGTAGTTTTGAAGTAACAAAAACCGGCCCAAGTGCGATTAAGTCTTGCACATAAAAGCACTTAGAATGACGCACTTTAATTTTCTTTTATAATAAAATAGGCCTGAAGAAAAATAACAATTAAAATTATAATAAATATTTCGGTAAATTAAAGGAAGTTGATGCAATTTTAATCTTCTTCGTCCTAAAGGACAATTTTTTAGGAAAACTGAAGCGCTCATAGCCCGGTGGCTTGTGTCGATCCTAAACGATCGACAAAGTTTAAAAGCAACAGCAGGCACTATCAGAAGTTGGATGATAACCCATCGATAGCGCCGCTAGTGGCAAAAATTCTTGAGCGTGCTTTGGAGGGCACGTTAAGCTGTCGGTCCCGGTTGTTTTCGTAAGTTAATAGTCGTTAAGCCATGTCGGAGGCCCTCGGGTGGCATGAAAACTTCCGTCACCTTTCCTCACTGGAGCAACATGGTGGAGTATGCTCTAGGTTTCCTCAAGAGGAGAGACCCTTGCTCAGAAGTGGGCCGTTAATGGGTTGTAGTCACATTAGGAAAACGAAATACCTGCAAATTTATTTATTATTTAATTCAGACTTACAAAAATAACTGTAGTGTGACTTTGTAGGTACCTTTAAAATATGACTCACTATTGCAATTTAACGTGAGGTCGTTGGACCAGAGAAAATCCCGTTTTGGCTAGGATTTAATTATAACGTGAAATACGATTTCACTGAGCAAACAACTCTCGTGCAGATTAGAAATAGTTGTTTATATTGCTTTTCACTTTTGAAATTATTAAAAGATATTGAATAAAATCATCTTTATTTATACGAATAATTAATCAATGTTTATACTCGAACAGAAGATATTTCAAAAATACCACTATGGGTTATTTATTAATGCAATAGATCTTATAGCAATAACAAAAGAACAATTTGGCTATTGCTTTGCTCATAATAAGTTCGCCAAATAATGTAGGATGCAAAAGATTAAATAAATAAACAATTGATTCAAACGCCGATTTCATTGGTGTGTTGAATGCTCACTAACTTAAGTGTTCAACAAGTTTAAATATCCATGTTTAAATATCCATGTTGAAATAATTATGTTCACAAATAAAAAAATTATGTCAAGTTCACAGTGGCAAAAAAATATTCTTGAGCGTTTCCGTGCTTCGGAGGGCACGTAATGCCGTCGGTCCCGGTTATTATCGTAAGATAACAGTCGTTAAGCCATGTCGGAGGCCTTCAGGCGGCATAAAAACTTCTGAATCTCGGGTTGGCCACTAACCCCTCCACCAATCCGCACTGAAGCAGCGCGGTAGAGTATGCTCTAGGCCTCATTAAGGGGAGAGAGCACGACTGAGCACGGGGCTCAGTAGTGGGCCATTAAAGGGTTGAATCCATACCTTTGACCAAGATGTAGGGTCTGTATAGTGAAGGCTAGTAGACAATTAGTAGTAAACTTAACGATGGAAAACATAAAATTATTAAACGTCAGATAAAAATGTATTAACAAAAGTTTCCAAATTAATTTTACGGGCAAGATATTTATGTGTACGCCGATTTTTCAATCCAGTTGAATAGATTGTGGCCATGGCTGAACTACAGTGGCGTTACGAAAGTTTTTACAGGATGACAGATGACATTTAACACTAATGCATAAGTATAACAACATCCAGATGCTACTTGTAGGTGTAGGTACATACAATTATTTATCAGTCCAAATTCTACCTATAATGTTTAGCTGATAAATAAGCCTTAAATATATGTATAAACCTCCCTACTTTCATTAAACTTGGATATATTACAAAAACTACATGAAAGTATCTACAAAAGAAAGTGCCTTAAAATTTAGTTCATTTATTACGGAAAGATTAAGGTTTTGGTGACAATTCCCCGGATAAAAGATAAAAAACTTTTTAAGGAAGATCCGATATCTGTATTATCACATAATGAAATTGTCTTACATAGTATTTTTCCTACAGCGAATCATTTAATTTTCCTTGCTTAATATACTCCGTTTATGACTTAGAAACAAGAAACAAGGAACAATATAGACGCTTACTGTGCTTACGTATACTGGCATTGTGCCTTGTAAACTATTTAATTAAGGAACTATCTGTAATTGAGCGAAGTCACTTAAATATGTTTAAGAGATTCCTGCAAAATGCAACGCTTGAATGCTATTTTCGAGGTGAAAATTCCTCCAGTTTTAGAATGGATCTAAAATATAGTAAATTTAATTAACATCCCAACTAAAGCACACATTTCTGTCTATCTTGAGAGAGTTTTCAGTTGGAGATCTCTTCTTACAAAGCGTAGGTATATATTAGAAATACGGTCTAAGCCAATGATGTTTAAAAAATATAGATACGTTATGCCCTTACAAATCAACCGCAAAATCTGTTTCGATGTCTGCAAGGCACGCTTTATTGCTTTATCGCACGTCTTTATCGCTCTCGCGTCAAAACCACATCGCTATCTCTTTCTTCACCTGAATATGAGTTCCCAATTGGGAACTTTTTGAGTCATCACAACGCGCGCGCTTATGACATATCTGTCTCTTTTTAATATATAATATCATTGGTCTAAGCTGTTTCCTTAATTTAATAGGTACTTTAATTTTTTTTTCTGTTTCAAAACAAGTACAGAAAAGTGACCCTTATGGAGCAAGTATCAAGGGTACCTGTCTAAAAGCGAGGAGTTTTTTCATCTACTTAGGCATAGTACTTACACTAATATGCGTTATCTTCTAAACCAAAGCCATATATACAATTTTAATTAAGTGGATCGTCAGCTCGTTTGTCGGCTATTTCCATACAAACACAGTCACAACATTAATATTTCCAATGTACAGAATAAGCCAGACCTTGGACCATCCTCAGATCAATAAAAAAGGTTGATAACTCATTTCAAATGAGTGTAACCAAAAAATACCAAGCCGGTCTACGCAATTAATGTATTTATACGCATTCACGCACACACATGCGTTCCAACTAATACAGTTCCTGCCAGTTACCTCTAACCTGCCAGTACCAACTTTGTTACTAGTTATCTACCCTTTTTATTGATCACCCTGTAGCCTTGTTAGTAGTGACACTGCCTGTGAAGCGCGGGGTTCCGGGTTCGATTCTCGGCCGGGGTAGATATTTATGTGACAGATAAACATTTGTACTCGGGTCATGGGCGTTAATATGACACCCGCGACACAGGTAAATAACCTAATGCGGGGGTATAAGTGTGTAAGCGTTTATTATTTATTTAAGGGGCCATCTTTATTATACAATGATTTCACGTTCAATTACTTTCACAGACGAGCGCACTACGGTAAGGTGACATTGTTATTTTTACAATGGCGTTTCCTTGTACCACTCCGTTAAAATGAGAATTGAAACCTTTGATGGATGTATTCCTGGTTTATTTGTGAGACTTTAGGGAAATATCTTACGTTGTTTGAGGACGGTTTATATTATTTCCTGTAAATTATAATAATTACTATTAGCTCAATTTTATTGACTTATCATAATTTTACTGAAGCTTTTTTAACGGAATGGCCAACTGTTAGCTTTTGTATAATTAACGAGTATTTTTATTATGTTATATGAACTATTTTAGATAGATGAGATGCTGATAGTTAATTATTTTGGTTTGACGCCGCAGATATTTTAATTTTGACATGAGTCTGTCGTTCAATGTAGATGGATAACAGAAAAGCTGTTTGTGAATTTTGATATTATTTATGTAATTAACTAGATTTATACTTATAAATACAAATGTAAAAGTATATATAAATATAGTTAACTGTTTTATTTTCCGGCCTGATTCTAAAACAAAGCTAAAGCTGCTGCAAGGAAACTTGGTGTTACTTCACACCAAGGCAACTCTTAACCTTGTACAAAGCTCGAACTCGGCCGTGGTATGGACCACTGTTCTCACATTTGGGCAGGCGCAGCCAAATGTCACCTCTCTGCCCTGGACTCGACGGATAGGCATGCGAAGAGGCTCATTGGTGACCCAGATGTGGTTGGGACCAGTCTGCATAGCCTCGAGCCCAGGCGCAGAGTAGCCAGCCTCACAATTTTCTACAGGGCACATTTCGCAGAGTATGCACAGGAATTGTTTGAGATAATTCCCCCATTCTCTTTACTCCATCGAACGACACGACGCACGGCTGGTAACTATCCTTATATCGTAAACATCCCAGAGGTACGGACGACATGGTTTGCATCGTCATTCATTATGCGCACCGCGAAGGATTGGAATAGCCAACCTGCATCCACGTTCCCACCCGCCTATGACGTGAATGTCTTCAAGAAAAGAGTGAATTGGCTTTACTAAGTTAATGCGCTCACCATCCTGGGCCACATCTACACTTACCATAACGTGGAATTATGTTCAAGCATTAACTTATTGTAAGTAAAAAAAAATACGCGGGTATTCGTTGTCAATGCTTATAAATACATACATAGGTATATCAAAATTCTGATTAATCGGGGGTATAGGCTAAAAGAAGGTTTATCCATTTTTAATTTCTGCAGGAACTAATTAATGCCCCTAGTATTTAATTACATAGTTATAACGAAGTGATTAAATAATAATGAAATACCTTTTTAAATAAAATATTTTTAATTGGGATACGCATAGGTACAATATAATCTCTGATATTAACATTAATCTATGGTACTTAAAGTTTAAAAGTACGAAAAGGTTTTAATTTCGAATTGCGTGTGAAACCGTAGAAAGGACTCGCGGATAATTATGGTAACTTCTGATGAGACGAAAAACGGTAAAGTGGGTGCTTGAGAACTTTTGTTTTGGTGGCTGTGTAAAGGTTTTGTAAACATTTTAATTATTTTCTCTGTGTGAGAAATGTCGCTAACCATATTTTCCCTTTGTGAAAGAATACGTGCTGTACAAATATGAGAAAATTGTTTCAATGTTACATCCGTTCCTGTTAGGGTAATTGTCGGCATGTTCAATGTCTTCAAGCTTTTTCCTCGTATTTCGTTGTTGGAGGTTTTTCTGTCCACATCTTAGGTAGGACTGAGTTTTTAATGTACGCAAAAGGACGGATAAATCATTTTTGAAACTGTTAATTGGAACTTATTAAAGAAGACCTGTTAGTGTGGTTATAAAATTTCTTTTCCCGAAACAAAGTTAAAATATATATCACACTAATCTAACTAAACTTAATTCAGGCTTGAGACAAATATTATTTGTGTATTTTGAATATGAAAAAAACAATAATTGCAATAACTACACTTTTGTACTTCCTAAAATTTTAATTAACTTGAGGTATTTTTTGCTAAAGTTTCTTGATTTGTTTTCCATCGCTACTAGTTACCTGAACAATTTTAATACTTTGCAAGACAATTGAAGTTGTTTGAAGTTTCCGGATAGTTCATAAAAGGTAGGTGATTTTTGGCCCGTGTCCGAATTCCATTATCGTGAACGAACAAAATTGATAAAACCAGGAATATGACGAAATAGATGGGCACTGCTAACGAGAAACTGTTTATTAATCTGTACAAAATAAAACTGTAACCGAATTATTTGTATTAAAATATATTTGAAAGTAAATAATTTTATGCAGAAGATGAAATAAATTGAGTAATTTTCTGTTTGTTTGTGCGTTTTTCCTATTAATATCTGAAATGGCAGTTGCGCTACCACCCCTAAGTACCTGTAAATCTCTATACTATATGTATGGGTAACAGCTAACTATGAGGTGAAAATGTAGTCAAACATACTATAGCCATTTAAAAGTATACCGAAGAGAACCCAAGGCCAATCTTTTCAGACTAAATATATATATCGATTGAATAAATATTTCATTACAATAGGGTTATTATCTTAACTATTATAAAGTGGACGACGCATGGACGCCAAGCCACAACTCCCAAGTTCTCACAACTGGTTCGACAGGGTAATGAAGTACTATTACATTTAAAATTTAGCAACGTTCTTAGAACACCGGTACGAAAATTTTAAAGTGAACAATATCTCTTTAACACTATAGAATAGATGTATAAAAAACTAACTTACCTACGTTCTCGTTTCGTTATGAATACTTAATTTAGTTCCAAAGTGCTGCCAACCCTAATAATAGGCCCCGTTGCCTCTACAAGATACGACACAATAAGCTGTTGGAGCTCTGAGTTCCGTTCTCAAACACCGAACTATAAAGCCCTCCAAGTCAAACTTGTAAAATATTTGCCACAAGTATGTATATAATTAATTTCGCCTTGTTAAATTAAATTAAGTTTTAGGAGATTTACTCAATAACTGTAACGGTAAATTTAATAATGCTAAAGTTAATTAAGAAGTTATCGTAAAAATATACAACAACTTATTAGAATAGAATATAATGAAAGAATAGAAAATAGGATAGAACAGAAAATGTTTTATTTCTAATACAACTGTAACATCATATTAAAAATTATGTTACAAAGTAAAAAACTTAAATATAAAACAGGAAAGCGCTGCTGCAGCTTGATACATGTAGGAATACACTAAGCTTTTTTATTATTCATTAATTTTATTATACACTCAAAAGCAATAAATTAAAATAATAAAATATGTTACTGTAGTTAGTAGCAACTTACAGTATTTAAAAGAGTTTTTTTGTTTACGCCCTAACGCCCGAATCTCAGGAACTACTGGTTCAAATTGAAAAAATATTTTTGTGTTTGATAGTCCATTTATCGAGGAAGGCTGAAGGCTATATAACATCATATATGTTAGCAGTTTTTTCCACAAATTAACGCGGGTGGAACCGCGGGGCAGTTAATTATATTTGGAGCTAACAAAGAGTGCTAAATTCTTTATCTTTCAATTTCTTTACTCAAACTTACATTCAATTTGTTAATCGATTACAATGAAAAAATACGAAATGTTACCGCCAAAAATTAATATGGATAGTTTCATTAATGGATTATTTGAGAAAAAAAACTTATGTAATAATTTGACGTGAACAAATAGTTACACTTAATTTAGAGGTGCTTAAACTAAGTAATTAAATACTCAAGGTTACGAAGTTTTAATAAAACGCGACCGCTACTGAATTCAACTTTACCGCTCTCTACACTTAACAAAATAAAGCCGAAAATACCACCGACGCGTTACAGTCCTTATCAAATTAATAATGAGAAATAATAGGGAGTAGCTGAGCATCGTGATATGGTAATAAAAACTGTGCCTTACTTTCTATGTGTTAGGGTACTTTTCCAACTGCAAAAGAATGAAAGTATATCATTCACAGTGGAGGCCATAGTTTCGAGTACAGAGTAGTTAAGATTGGACGATAAGGTTTTAATATGAGCCGGAAGTACCCAGCCGAGCTCCAACAGGCCACTAAAGAAAATAGCACAATTTGTTCTGAAATTTCAAACGAAATGTAAAGGTCTTATTGCTTCGAACTTTATTTTGAAAAGTTCAAAGTAAATTATCTGCTGAAATTGAGATACATTTTGTTCGAAGTTTTCAACTTTATGAGATCATCTTCTGAATATTTTGTTCTTGTAATTTTTTAATATTATTTTTATTCCTTTTTGTTGAAAGAAAAACAATTCTGCGATTTATGTAATTTATATTGATATTTTTAATAACCCAAAAAGAAACAAAAAATATTTTTAAAGTATTCAACACCATTGAAGCAAAGTCCTATAATTATTTCTATTTAAAGGCATGTAATACCTTCTTTCTACTTTTATACTCAACACTCAACACTATCCTTATCAATTTTCAGAACAGAAAAGTAGATGAGTAGAAGTTACACCGCAATACCGCATACAGAACCCTAAGGGGTTAATGAAGTAGAATAAACAAAGCTTCAAGCTACTGTTTAAAACACATTTCACGGTACATAACAACATAAATAACATGCAATGTGTTCGGGCGAGTGTACGAGTGTACGAATGTAATTTACGAATGAAAAATTACTTCAGGACGCGGCTGGTAGACCACAACAGCTTGGCCTTGAATATTTTACGTAAGTTCATGTTTGGAGAGGAATCTTTTGGGAGTACGAAGGAAGATTGTGGTTTAGCCAACCCTAATCAAGAATGGAATTGCTTTCAAATAATCTCTCTACGGTAGAATACAATGTGTCTGTTCACACCTAACACAGCGATGCGACAGCGACAAGACAGCGATGCGACAAAGCACGTGGGAATCGTATCGCATCTCGCTGTAATGTCGCAGAATTATAGTGAATATCTTTAGTACGGCGGATATATAGGTATAAACAGGTTAATTGGATTCAAGGATGGATAGAGTCACTGACACCCTCAATTTATACGATACATTACGATTACCATAAGCTTACAACAATGACATGCTATAATAATATTATGAGAGTATTTAAACTACAGATAATTCACTATATTACGAGGTACAGTCGACAAAATTATAATAATAATAAATATTTAATTCAGATGTCAGAGATCCATAGACAAAAGAATTAAGTATGCAGGGAATGATTCTAAAACACTCTGTAACACGGAACACAGAGACAAGAGGTGGAAGTGCGAAGTAGGCGGGGCACAGCGACTAACAGTAAGCGTAGCTCCGCTTACTTGCCCGCATAACATATCTGTCACTGAGCTGCGTCGGTTGTGCATTACATAAATTAAAATTTGACTTAAATTATAATAATATGACTTATTGTGCAATTTTGGGTGCAAAAATGATAGCAGAGCTAAGCATTTATTTAATGACAGTGTTTCATACCACAGCCACCCACAGCTAAGCCTAGTTTTATATTTATTTTGTATTAATTCAAATTCAAAACATAAAATTAAAGGAAATAATATATTTTTATGATCAAAAAGCTACTCTATTTACACGGTAATAAGGTTATTTTTATGTTTTAAATGGTATTGCTACTCGACTATTGTTTTCCAGAACATTCTTTGAAAACATTCTTTGCTACTCGGGAAGGGATGGGAGAAATTTATCGATATCGGTGTGTTGTAATTTTATTTACGATGTAATATTATACGACCAAGACCTGACTGATTAGGGTTTAAATGTCTATTTATAGAGAAAATATCTTCGTATATAACCTATAGTTAATACATATAAATAGTTAATGCCAGTTGGCAATCTCTAACAGTCAACTTGGTCAATATTATAATATTATTATGAATAATTATAATAATTATTTGAATATTATACTTATTTTGGTTTCTATAGTTACTTCTTAGATTTCCTAAAGACGCATAGAGAAAAGAAGACTGGCTTAAAACTACTGGGCGGATCAATTGGTTCCCAGTAAAATCTAGTAACATACTCAGAGCATTTTTTTACAAGAAGAATTCATAGTTTCAGTGACCGTCAATACGGTTTCCGCCACGGCAGATCAGCTGGTGATCTTTTAGTATATCTTACTCATTGCTGGGCAGAAGCAAAAAGGCTGTAAGTTTGGATGTTGCAAAGGCGCTCAAGAAATTTTTGGACTAGCGGTCACCCATCCAACTACCGACCGCGCCCGCTGTTGCTTATCTTCTTCGATCGCTAAGGATCGACGCATTCCGCCGGGCTATGAGAGCTTCAAAGCTAGGAAATATAATTCCACGAAAATAAAGGTGTTTAAACTATTCCTTGACGACACTCGATGGCGCAATTGGTTCTACTACTAAACGTTATAGGTCGAACAAAAGGAGAATGCCCATTTAGTATAGAGAAATGACTGACTTTAACATTTTTGTGTCTTGATAAAAATACCTTTATTTGATTATGTTATCTTTATAAATTACACATACTAACTTTGTCAGTGTTAATAGTATTAAATACGAGATTTTCAATAAAATTAGTTTGAATTTAGGTTATAGTAAACTCACAGTAATATGGAGCCTATGCCGGCGTATTAAAGTCGATTGCGTATGTAATGTCGTTCTTTTAAGTTTCAAATTCATTTGACAGTCCCAAAACGCCATGTAGTTTATAATGTATTATAATCACAGGACACTATTACTCCTGGCTGATTATAATAATTTTCTAATTCATTTGACAGTCCCCTTAAGTCATCTAGTTTGTTGTATCATAATCATAATGGAATCAATGCAACCTATTGGCCCGAAGGATCTTAAAATATTTCTGATTGGCCCTTATCCAAACATAAATGGCCCAATGGTTTTCTTTTGTAAAACGGAAGTAAAGTTACTTATTAATTTCAGAAAATTATTCTCAAAGAGGATTTTTTTAGGAAATACGGTATATACTTGAAATATTTTAATTTAATTTTTTGTCCAAAAATCATTGTGACACAATAATTTTTTTGAGAGTACTGGCTATGGGCATTCTTTTTTACCTTTTTTGTATAACCTTAAGGTTGAAATTCATCCTAATTCACATCACTGTTTTTATAGCTAAGCTATGTTGAGCTACATTGAAATTTCACTTATCGACATACTGTTTAGTTAGCTAACGTTAATAAAAAAACTACGGCCACGTCTACGCCTTGTAATAGATATAAGCTTTCAAAATTTTGAGCACGTTTTCACATAGACACACACAAGTTGTACAAGAACAAGTACCAACATTACCTTGTAGTATACCAGTTTCGATAAATATCGATAATTGTCGATAACGCGGTAAAAGCACCACGCACATCCCTAGGCCTAATTAACCAAAAATATAACTTACCATTATACATTTAAGGTTGATATTAGATTCCAGTCACGACATCTAGCGTTCAGAGGACGGAATTATTTAATAATTTTCCAATAAGATTGACATTGTAATACAACCAACTGCAATTCAATGTCAACCTTATTACTATATGTTAAGTATAGAATTATTTATTACGTAGAATATTGCCATCTAGCGGTGTATAGCTGTGGTATAGCAGAACTTGAAAAGTATTATGATCTTAATTGATAAAGGTACTAAGTTCACTGAATATGACATTGAAAAATAAGAATTAACATCAAATATTAAAGTGAATTTTCAAACATAAATAGCAGGTTTCTCGGACTATTCGTAGTTGACAACTAACAACCAATCAAAATGCAAGTTTCTTAGTTTGTAAGTAACACGATTATCCATTTACTTGTGTTTTTTTGGCTAGAACGGTTCCCATACTAATCAACACTTATACCATTTCCACCTCTTGTCTCTGTGTTCCGTGACTTGTTTAATATTGCATTTTGTTTATATTATTATCAATGTTAGATCATATCTTACGTATGAAGGTATCATTTAACATTGATAATAACAAAAACAATCTATGATATCAATAATTACAGAAGGTTTTAGAATCTTGCCCTGCATACCTAATTCTTTGGCCGACTGTAGTCTATACGTAAACAAGGTTCATAAAACCTCTATGCAAATGTCAATAAAACGGGGTTAATAGCGGACAAGGTAGTTTAATCTATCTATAATCTACAGTCTGCGATCAGCTCACATGACGTACAGGTATTAGGTGTTATTATTGCCATAACCTACTCAACTTGCTTGTTTTACGATCACTGATATGACAGATTTTATCGGAATGTTTCGAATATTATTGTTGAATAGCGTATCGATGAGACGTGTTGTTCACCGCGTAAGAGAAAAATATATCCATATTTTAAAAATATACAACATACAATTAGTTTTAGTTTTAATCTCATAGAACAACGGCTAAGGAAACGACCCCATAAAGCAATTTTGAAGGGTACATACCTTAAAAATATATCGATCCTGGTTATTTTCGTTATATAACAGAAGTTCAGTTGCAGTTCACATTGCATGACACCTGCGTAATGTAAAAACTAGCAAATGGTAATTCTCTAGCAAGTTACTGATCCCTGGAAACTTAAAAGTTACGTAAGTTATTTTTTATTAAGTTAAGAATACAGAAAATAACAGAGTTAGTAATGCCATAACTTATTTACATAAATTTAAATAAACTGACATGTAGATCTTATAACTAAACCTTATGAGCCCTTAGTTACTAGGATCAGTGATTAAAACTCCGCAAAATGAAAACCACGTCACAGAGAACAAAACGTTACAAAAGACAATACGTGATTTTCCCCTCCCATCACGTTTTAAACTTTTGATTGGATTCATTAAATCAATTCGTTACTCGCCACGGTTGAAACGAATACCTTCATAAAATTGTAACATACTTCACTCGTTGTTATACAATGCCAACAACACGACCGATCGTATCATAGCTCAACGAAACAATAAATTGAATCCCAAAAAATCCCTAAGAATGGTACAATTGGCGAACTTAATGCTAAATAAGTAGCATCTCTAACATTCAACCTTCAGGATGTACGGAGAACAGTTAAATTGTTCGTTTTTAAACAGATGAAACGGCATTTTTCACGAAATCCCTTTGTTTACGTTCACGCAACCTTCCTGAGAAGGTGTTTGGAAAATCTTGAAGCAAAATAATTTATATTAGCTCATTCTTCCAACCTTTTGGACTTTTTGTTGTGGCTGTGGAATAATTTTCTTCTTTGTAACATATTAAAAATAAAACCGGCTAAGTGTGGGTTGAACTCGCACACCGAAGTTTTCGTACCATGTAATATTTATGTCGAAAATATCTATCTTGTATGTGCCTTTAATTTTTAACTTTATATTACTTTCATTACTTTTACAGCAATCATCATTCTTATACATAATTATTTTGTGAAAACTTACCTATTACGATTCAAAAGATAAGCCGAAAGATAATGCCATCATTTATTTTATTTTTTGTGTTTATGCTATAGCGGACACAGTAATACTATAAAATAATATCCACTTTTACAAATTTACGAAGAGAATATAAGTACCATAAAAACTGCTGAACCAATTTCAGATTTTCAACATTTTTCTGCTAGAAAGGTGGTACTCATAAATAATAAATAGGTAACGTTGTACTTAAGGTTTTACTAAGATACGATATTACATACTTTACAGTAGTAGGTAGATACTTTATGAAGCTTTATTGGTGTGTTCGACTTTATCATTAGATAGTAGAAACATAATTCTTAACAAAAATTAACTGACTTCAAAAATAGGGATAATACAAAAACTACTCGTCAGATCTCGCTCAAACTTAAGTGGAACTACATGACAAACACCAGCTTTCGAATAAAAAAGAATCATCAAAATTCGTTCATCCACTCAAAAGTTCTGAGGTAAAAAACTTAAAAAATACAGTCGAATAGAATACCTCCTCCTTTTTTGAAGTTGGTTAAAAATTAAATAAAACTGTCTGACGTAGTATACATTTCTGCAAAGATTTTAATGCGTGTTTTACCGATAGATAGATAGTCATAAAAATGGTTTACGGATGAACGTAAACATCAAAGTACTCTGATAAATTATGTTCAAATTATTTTTAGATATATTATACGTGTAAAGTTATGGATCATATTTCTCTAACAGGAGGGTTTTAGTAATAAAATGTAAAATACTCTTCGGTCCTGTTATTAAAAAGACACTGTTCTTTAAAACATTATGTTATTATACCATAACAAGTAGCTAGCTACATATTCATTTTATAGTGTTTTTCCTGTTACTGGTAGTGCATAAGTATATTTTAAACTAATTTATGTAACTAAGCAAATATGGAAACTACTATAGCGTTGGAAACGTCATCATTTTATTGGGAGATTCCAGCAAGCAATCTCTGAATATTCATCTAGTGGGCATTGTACTGATATTTGATATAAAACCATTTGTATCTTACAGACATAATTTAATTCAGTATCCGGTTGTCCTTGATACCGTCATATAATTATCGCATAAATCTCTCAAACTGAAATAAAAAATTCACCTTCAATATGTCCAAAGAGTAAAAAAGTAGCAAAATATCCACGAGTCATTTTGAACATATCCTTAATCGAATGTGGCAGTATGGTTAAAAACTTTTAGACTTTGAAATATATCCTGATTATTATCAGGACTACAAATTCCATTTATAAGCAACAGTTGTAAAATACCACTGACAATGAAACTCCTCTTCAGATCCAAGGCTTTGAAGAACTCAAAACTAAAAATACATTCAAAGTTACATCAAAGAGTTTGCACCTACAAGTAGATAACTTATAGGTGCAAAAAAGGCCTTTGTAGAATACTTTGCAGAAAACCAATAACATTGCTTGTTAAAACTTATAACTATAAGCTGGCTACAGTAAGACGTGGTTTTTAGAAAGATATTTGATGTTTTGTTTTGATCCCGTTTTCTTCTCTTCGTCATTTTTTGTTGTCATAAAGTTAAATACAAAAAAGAATAACTTAGTTATTTCAAAAGAAATATATATTTTTTATGTACTGCGTATTCTATGAGGATTTTCTAAACAAAGTTCTTTTTACATTATACGCTAAGAAGCTAACTGATTTTTTAAAGTAAAACTTCTTTAGACGCGACTTGAAAGTAACTTAAATTATTTTTCGGACGTAAGTATTTGGACGCAAATAAGGCTCTTCTGTTGAATGTCAAATGGAAACAAAACCATAAACAAAATTGAAGTGCAGATACATAATTTTAAAGTTAACATGGAGAAGAGGTACAGAAGTTATCACAGACAGATACAATATGTCTTTGAGAGTCACTTAAGTGAGTTAAAATACATTTCTAGAGGAAACAGATTTTTTTATGTATTAAAAGAAAAGGAATACCATTTGCTGAAAACTTTGACTGGCAGTGAATCTTTGGGCAGTGCGAAAACAACTAAGGCAGTTGCAAAAATTTTAATTATGGTTTAAATAAAAAAAAATAGCAAAACATTTTAATGAAACACATTACCCTCCTTTCTGTCGTGCAGTCGGGTAAAATAGAATATACATTATAATATGATATCATAATATACTCGTAGGTATACCATAAATAAACATAAATATAATAATCATAATAAAACAGCTATATTTACTAAACTATCAACATATTAGACCCAGCACAATTACCTATTCAATAAAAAAGCTTGATAAATCGTTTCGACATACGACTCGGTCAAAACGACCGATCTCACGGTTGGTTTGCGTGTCGCGAGTGCTTACGTGCATGAGCGGTACAAAACGTTGGGCGGCGCGAGTCCATCAAGGTCAACAATAATGCCCCATTGTGCCCCGTCCGAAATTAAGGACTCGACCCCGTTTACTATATTCAGTAATGTCTTCAAATTAGAGACATTCAATAAAAAAGTGGTGAAAATTGAATTTGGTTCTTTACTATAAAGTGAAAAAAATATATTAAACATGAGAGGTGTCAAAGGACACCCGGATGGAACGAAATTCCTTTCGATTTAAGTATTGTTTTGTTGTACAGCGCCATCTCTGTAAAACTCTCTGAATCACTTCAAAAAAAGTGTCGTCATTCGTAAGAATCCAAAAGTGTCGTAATTTTCTGTCTAGCCCCCTTTCACAACGCGCGATAAGGAACTTCGTTTCAAAAAAACAACAAAACCAGACTGCGTAAAGTAAACTAAAAAGAAAAAACAAGCCCAGTAGTAAAGAATGTTGTTAAAAGTAATTGAACAACTACACCACAAAAGGATTAACAGTCTGGATCTGGACCCATTCTTCAACCAAATGTCTCCGCGAAGGCGCGGAGGGGCGAGGCGGCCAGCAAGCCAAAACCGCTGTGGTTTGTTCAAAATTTCAAGTATATTGGCATGTCCTAGTACTATTTGAGTGAATACGTTAAGCTTATTAAGGTATGTTAAAAGTAACAGTATCCAAAAATGACAAAAATTGATAGAATAAGGTGTTTTTATACATCGCATAAATTGTTACATGGCATCACGTATGATCAAAAATTAAAAAAAAAACCATTAAGACTGCATAAGCAGAAACGGGACCAAGTGTCGTTAATTTTTTTTATAGGAAGTAAATATTTAATATACTTTGAAATGTAGCATAATTTTCGATGTAGGGGTCGCGATACCGATTAGATTTCAAACCAACTTCACGACTGACAGTTCAAAAAATACGCTCGTCTCACCCTAAAAATTTGTAATTGGAATTAATAAGAGGTCTTTTCCTATGTGACTAGAGATTTTACTGTTTGTAAAATATACAGATTTAGATAAATCTGTGGATTGGCGCGCAATTCGAAATTCAAATAAATTTTATTTCAAAGCGTGTTAATTTAATTTCAAAAGTTTTCAGATAGTGTTTTATTTTTTTTAAATTGTGGTAGATTTTGACATTATGGATAAACGGAAAATTCGTACAAATTTCGAATATGAGGAAATACCACTGCACAAACAACAAGAAATATTAACGACATGTACGGGACTAACACTGCTTGCATAAACACGGTACATTATTAGTTCAATTGTTTTAAATCTGGAAATTTTGAGTTGAAGAACGAACATCATGGCCCGCGGTATTCATTGTCGACAAAGATGAATTGAAGTAGTAGAAGCAGATCCAACTCAATCTACGGCTGAACTTGCTTCGGGCTTTGGAATTAGTGTCAAACAACATTGAAGCACTTACGTCGAATCGGAAAGATAAAAAACTTGATAAGTAGGTGACACACGAACTAAGCGACTAACAGCGAGACTTGCGCGTCGAATGCATAACACTACTGAATCGGCATAGAAACAAGGGAATTCTGAATCGAGTTTTTACCTGTGATGAAAAGTGGATCTTGTACGACAACCGTAATTCGGGTCATAATGGAGCAGCTGGCAATTCAACAACCAAGACTGGTCAATCGCTCTCCACCATTGCTTCTCCACGACAACACACGAGCTCACACTTCACGACAGACCATTGCAAAGCTACAAGAGTTACAGCGTACAAAAGAGAGTAAGAGGTAGTACAAAACTCTTACTTCATCGCCTCCAGTTCGGCAGATTTTTACAATAAAGGATAAACAAATTGACATCAAAATGACAAAATTTTTATTTATAATTTTGGCCAGTACTTTAATTAGCTAAAATAAAAAAATCCAAAATTTTTATATTTTATAATTTTCATATAATTCTCGAATTTCTTAAGTAAAGACATAATAGTAGAACTCTCAATCGAACACAAAATTAAGTATCGGTTCCATAATAATAAGCAATGATAATAATGATAGAATATTTGGTACAAAAACCATAAAATATACTGGAAAAATATTACTTAAAATCATTTTTATGTAAAACGATTACGTTTCGCAGAATGTAAGGCAAATACAGGAATCGATATTACAATCGTTCCATTTCTCATTTAGCTATGGAATCCATAAAATAAATTTGATAACCGTGAAAAGTTTTCGGGCTGGCATAAGTACGATAGAAGTCGGGTAAATGTACTTAAATTACTAGAAAGCTATAAAAATTCGAAATTCCAAAGAACAGCTCGTATAACCGTATTACAGATCTGAAAAAGAGGACACAGTTGGAAAAAACTTCGAAGCAATTAGCGAATTCGTAGTTGCGTAGAAAAACCCGTTTCCACTAGAAATCCACGCTATCAAATTAGTGGGCAAAAAAGTAACGAAACGAAATGTAATTACTACTGTAAATAGTAAGTGAAAAATTATCATGAGATCCATGTAATAAGGGGTTAATTTATCTAGTTAAGTTAAATGAGAACGAATATTTTTACATATATTTTCTAAAAAAATTCAATTCGAATTTAGGGAGTACGGTCGCATATTCCATGGATAGATAAAGGTAGAATTACTGAGGTAAAATGCGAAAAGATATTGTTATGTCACCAAATATTATTAAGCTTTCGCGATACAACCTCGCTGTTTTGTGTGTATCCCAACAATGTTCGACGGAGTTAACTTCGTGATTTCGAGGGTTCGAAGCAACGTGTAGTGGAGCATGCTCTAAGGCTCTTCAATTATGATGCGTCTCTCACTCGCGCACTTTACCTTATTGGACAATAAATGGGTTAAAGCATATCCAAATATGTAGCATAATTTGTATACCTCAATCAGTATTATTTTTCAATATCAATACGTACGATACGAAATATTGTAAATATAAGACCCGTAATAATACTTATAATAGGTATCCAAATTAATATGGAGAAAGGTGTAAATTATTATATGTACAAGTTTTGTAGATTATCCTTATTAATAGCAGTAAGTCAATTACAAGTATTTTCCGCCATACATACATACAAGGAAATCAGTTCTCTGAAATTGTTGTCGACTGTTTAAAATATGCACAAGGGAAATTATTGAGTATATAAACCCACTAAACTATGCTTTCGAGGAGAAACCTATGCTCAGTATTGAGCCATTAGTGGGTTGAAGCCGAACCCAATTATTCAGTTTTCGCTTCCCAGCGATCTACCTGATGGTAAGTGACTCCCGTCGCCCGTGGAAATCAGCAACTACAAAGGCAACATCGATGCGTTACCGACCAGGAAAGAAGGAAGGAGATAACTGGCTTCCACGCTCCCAGCCGGAACAAGTGTTGTTTAGCGGTTGACACAAGCATGCACGGGGTAGTTCAACACCTCACTACCTCGTGCAGGAGACGAGGCCGGGATAGACCCGGCCAGCACTAGGGTGGGGCTGCGGAAGAATGTGGATTCCCGCGGCCCCGCGCGCACTTGCGAGGAGACACCGGGGTGGTTTTAGCCGGTAAGAGTCCGGCACACCAAGGTAGTCCATGAGGATTTCCCCCCGAAAAAAAAAAGCATTAGGATTGTAACTAACTAGCCAGGTAGGCTTTACGGAAAGTGGCCTGTTCTGCCGGGTAACGTACTTTATTTATATTTGTGTATTTATATTATTAGCGAGATACAGCAACGCATTAATTACATTAATTGTAAAACCTAAATGTTTTTATTGATCTGAGTTCCTAGCATTAATATTATGAGTGTCACTCTTAATCGGAAACTATCAACAATTCAGACAATTCTGTTCTTATACAGCATGGTGGTGTGGTCTAAGACTAAATACTAGAAAAACATAAATAACACAAAAACCTTTAAGATCCACAAACTTTGAATGACCTCCGCGGAGAGGGAATTACTCCGAAATATAATTTTTTGTGGTTGTTTCGAAATACAGCTCGCTCCCAAGTTTATTGCAGATCGTCGAGTTTACGATTTAGTTTTAAAAACGGTACATTAAATATAATTTTCGCCCCGGTTTCATCACTATGCTGTAGGTATAGATATAGGTACTATGATAAATAAAGTGATTGATGATGAATTGATGAAAATTCCATACTAGAAATATATTGTAACATTAAACATGATTTTATACTAAACAAGATTTTAAAAATGAGAGATATGGATTCTATTGGTTTTATGAAGCAAACTAATTAATATAAATTTTTCTTAAATATTTTCAATGCACAGGAACCATCAGATTACAATCTTATTATATTATAATTAAATTATATTATAATTAAAAGCGCTCATAGCACGGCGGCTTGCATTGATCCTAAGTGATAGACAAAGATAAGCAATAGCGGGCGCGGTCGGTAGTTGGATGGGTGACCGCTAGTGGCAAAAAATTCTTGAGCGTTTCCTAGCTTCGGAGGGCCGTCGATCCCGGTTGTTATCATATGATAACAGTCGCTGAGGCCCTCAGGCGGTTTTAAAATTTCTGACACTCGAGTTGGCCACTAACTCCTCCACCAATCTGCACTGGAGCAGCGTGGTGAAGTATGCTCTAGGCCTCCTCAAGAGGAGAGACCCGTACCAAGTAGTCGACCAGTAACTGGTTGAAGCCATAATTATGTTATGGACAATGATTTTTAATTATTTAATTATTATTATTTCATTATCTACAAGTTAAGGATTTCTATCGTGCTTTGCAATAAACTTTTATTCTGCTCCTCACAACCGTCATCATGTTATCATTTCGTTTTCTTTTTTCTTTTATACTTTATGTACACCGCTACCCTTTTTCGTTCTTTCTTATCCTCTTCTGTTGGGTTGCCTGGAAGAGATCGCTGCTTTAGCGATAAGGTCGCCTTTTGTATACCGTACCTTGTTTTATTGCTATGTATTTGTTTCTGGTGTACAAATAAAGAGTATTTGTATTTGTATTTGTATCTACGTAATGTAAGTATTATCATCCCCGTCAGTTATTATAACGCTTAGACCTAAAACTTCTCATAGAATAAGAAGAATTACATTCACCATAAATGCCAAAATTGAGTTGGTTTATTTTAAGCACCTATGATGACAATGTGGAGCACTTTCAGGTATTTGGATTTCCGTCCATGTTTTCCTCAACCGAGCATAAATAAATTGAGTTCGGGACCCAAATCCCCTTTTTCGTATTTTATTATACAAAAAATATTTAAAGAACTTACCTACTCAACTTCAATATACAAAAATTTAATTGGGAAAGTTATCCTATAACATAGTAAGTACCAAAACGTTAATATTACATATATGGTAGGTACCATATGAATACAATATTCCTAAAACTAATAAATATTGTCATTTTAAGAACAAATATTTTTAGAAAAAGTTTTGTCTTTCATAATCTTTGTTCACAATAGTTTATCCTGGAACAAAAAGAAATTCTATAAAGTGTGCTTACGTCGAAACGGAAAAATATATTCAGAAAGTAAAATGCTCTACTCACCTAAAAGTTAAAAATCCACACGCTCAACAGGCACAAAACACTCACTACGTAGTATATACTCTATACACCTCCAATCCGCTTACGAACTAACTTAAGATAAACTTTTAAACTAGCTCAAACTAAAACACAACACGCACTAAACAAAATTTACGCCCACTTAGATCAAAAGTTCATTTACAGGTTCCAGTGTTCACCAGTTTCAGCATTATCGTATCGTTGTCAAGTGTCACGCGTCCGCGATGTACGGGCGGGTATCTGGTACCGACCGGTTAGAACAGGTTCCGACCGGACGGCGAACGGCCAATTACTGAAGACTGCACGCAAGCCCGCGCTGAAGGTGTCAGTGCGCATGCTCTGACACGATTGACACTCCAAGCTTATACTTGCTAACACTACAGACGAATATTCATAAGTTAGTTTTTAGTTTTGTTTTGACGGATGGTGCTCATGGGTGTTATGGGGGCGACTGAGAAAAAATAATGTAGATTAATGCGATATTCTCCGCGCGTTTGCGGGTGTTTTGGTGCCTTAAGTAGGGCACCACAAGCTGGACTTCGGGTGGTCTCTTGTTTCGCGTTGTTTTCAAATCACACGACGTTTCAGTGTTTGTTAAATTTTTGAACAAAACATTTCGTTTTCAATAGAACTGAATGTTAGGATTTTTTTATTTTCTGAATGAAACTTGACAAAGTTGCACAAAAGTAATCCATGTTGTTTTGTTGGGATTTTTTACTAAATTAAAAAAAATATTATTCCTGTGCAATAAATAATGTTTGAAGCTTAGCGTGAAATAAGACACCAATCACCATACATAAAATTACCATGCTAAAAATTCTCCCCACGTTACTCTTCACTTAAAATTTCAAACACAATTATAGTGAGCTCTAGGGTTAGAATTTTGTGAGATTACATGTAGGTATGTATGTGATGTGTGTGTAAAGTAAAATCCAGAACTACGTTACGGCAATTTTTTGAAAAATACTTTAGTACCTACTTATTCGAAAATTACGCACAACTTTTTATCTGCCTTTGTGAAAATGTACGCTTTTCTTCTTTCTTCTCTACTCTTCTGCTATTCTTCTTATGCTTCCTGTTGCGCCCCGTATGATTAATAACCGCAACCTTGAATCGGAAGTTAAAGTCTGGAATTTAAGTAAAAGTTTTTAATATTATTGAAGTAATAAAATCTTAAGTTGTGAAGACTGTAATATATGTACCTACTGTATACGATCAGGTTTCTCGCTTTTTGTCTATAGCTTCCGCCTTATTTCCAAACCAAATGGTATTTGCTTTGTCACCCAATGATTAGTATATAAATAAAATTGGTATTCAAATATTCAACATTTCACAACGATCGAAAAACAGCCAAAAATCCTCGAACACGAAAAATGTTCCAAACATCTGAGTGGTACAATTGAACCAAAACTTGTCAAGCATTCTTATTAGTTCATCGGCGGAAAATTAATCCGCGCGACGGGACATCTTTTAAATCGCTAAAAGCTTTAACATCCATCCCTTTTATCAGAACGATTGTACAAAACCACTCAACCCTTTTAAACCCCAATCCAAAGTGCGTCCGGTCGTTAGCGGACATTAATGGAATCCACCCGGTTACTCTCCCGTGAAAATAACAAGGAATAAGGATTTTGGAGACTCAATCTGTTATGTTTGCAACAAAACATTGTTGGCGACACGTTGCGATTAAACTCTAAGTTGAGCAGGAGTCGGTACCTCACTAAATACTGTTTATCATAAAAGAGAGAACTAGTGTAATTTACTACGATAGTTCGTGCTTTTATCCCACAAAAACAAAAATTTCAAATATGTTAGTCTCTGAATTATTTTATAAACAGATATGTTATCGTGCACAAATTATTATTTGAACTACTACTACCACCATTGAAAGTATTTTGGAATATCTAAGTATATATATTTGGAATTTTGCGGAAAAAATCGCGCGGTGAAAAATCGTAATGCATGTTAAGCCTAAAACTTCATATACGAATTTCATTAAGAATGTGCATACGGATTATTTAATATTTCAACGAGAGAGTTTCATATGTTCTGGAGTACTCAATATAGTAGCTTTTAGAACATTATTTGTAACTTGAAAGCTTACACGTAGGAATGAAATTAAGAGAAAATCATTGGTGCATTTTTTGTGACGATAGGTTGAGCCATGAGACAACAGTAATTTTAAATATCTTACAGATATCAGATTACTACAATAGGCACTTGAAAAAAACTATTATACAACCTAACTATATCTTTATTGAAAGTTAGATAGGATTGTAGTAAAACTATTTAAACTAAGTCGTAAATTCAAAACTGAGATGAAAATCTACATTTGCAAGGGTGAGGGCAAACGAGCGTATTTATTCGAGCTGAGAGTCGAGAAAAATGTATCGCTTGCATTCAGTTTCATACTAAAGTCCTGTTTGTACCACACAGCGATGCAAAATGGGTTTGGACTTTACTATGAAACTGATTCATTTCACTAAAAGCAATTTATGTGACAACGTAGCCCTAAAAGACTAAGCAGATATGTAAATTATTTCATCTTTTTCACAAATCCTGTTTATTCGTTACTTGGGTCTACTCTCATTTTACAATACTTATAAACAATTAAAAAATCATTTATATTAGAATAATAATAAATTTCAAGTTAAATAAAAGCGTGTAATATTGTTAATTATTTATATTACTGATTGGGGCCAAAGTCTGCTAAATAGTGAAATATACTGGGAATATCACAATAACACATATTTTTACATTAAATTTTATTTTATCCCCAGGCCCAAAATTCGCGGATTTTAAGTTCTGTACAAAATTCAATATGACATATTTTCACAGTACAAGTTATCAATATATATGAAAAATTTTGAAACATTCATATGTAATGAAATATTGAAATATGCATCCAGAGCGTTCGTGTAAATGAGAAAATCTAAATGTTAATGGAATGAAATGAATATTTTGTGAACTCCTAGTAATAGGTACGCAATTCTGGTCCGCAATCACTTTAAGTGCTTTCGTGTCGACGTAAAATTTATTTTTATAATTAACATTACACCCGCGAGTAAGAGCGTAGTTTTTTTAATAAATATTTTTCTAAAACGCAATCATCCTGTTTTTAATCATGGCCGGAGTAATGAAAATATTTGCATTAATTAAAAAAAAAGTTGTCTTGTCACAGAGAAAGCTATCCAGTATCTTAATTAGTAACATATTGTTAGTTCTTAAAAATGACAAATTAAAATAATAAGGGTCGTGAAACACATACGAAGTCAGAAAATGCGATTTTCAAGTGATGAATAAAATGCTAGCTTAAAATAAATTAAAAAGACCTTACGAGCTAAAGTCAGAAGAAGGCTACAGTATGTCCTATTACTCTGAGATCATAATATCAGCGCAAAAATAAGTTATATTACGCATGTGTTTTAATCACGTAACTTAATAAAATACTTCAGTATTTCTCTTGTATGTATTTATCTAATACCTTTAAACGAGCAATTCTTGTATATTTATATATTATATACATATTATATTCTCGGAATCTCGGTAACGGCTCCGACGATTTTCATGAAATGCACATTATATGCAAGGGTTTTCGGAGGTAATAAATCGATATAGCTAGGACAAATTTTTAGAAAACGTCGTTTTATCGTTTTATGTCCTTACGAGAGAAAAAATGAAAAAGAAGAAGAAAAAAGGATACCTTAGGGTTATACCTTCATTAATAATTATAATTTTACTAGTAATTTTCTTTGCTTTCCTTCGGTAACACCTATTCGAAAAAATGTTTTCATGGGATTCTTTAAATTGACAAGTGCGATTGTTTATGAAAGCAATATGATATAAACTCTAGGATGGATGGATGGATTTATCTAATTTATAACATATTATAATATATTGTATTCTGCTTTTTATATATATTTGTGTGCACGCTGAACCTACCTCTCGACATTATTTCTCCAGTCATAGGTCTGCTGGAAGAAATTTCTTAAGAAATAAGCAGTGCCTTTGTACATAGTTACCTGTATGTTGTGTTCTAATTGTATATTCCATTGTGTGTACATAAATAAATAAATAAATGGATGGAGTTACTTAAATTTCAAATATACACTTAAGCAAAGCAAAGCAACAACCCATAATTGTCCCACTGCTGGGCTCGGGGTCTCCTCTCACAATGTGAGGGGTACAGGCCATAGTCTACCACGCTGGCCAAGTGCGGATTGGTACACTTCACACACCTTTGAGAACATTATGGAGAACTCTCAGGTGTGCAGGTTTCCTCACGATGTTTTCCTTCACCGAAGCAAGTGATAATTAACTTGTAATACGCACATAATATTTGAAAATTAGAGGTGCGTGCTAGGATTTGAACCCGGGCCCCCGCGTTCGGGAGACCAACGTTCTAACCACTAGGCTATCACTATACAGGGTGTCCCAGCGCGAAGTGACCGCCTGGCGTCTATTGATTATGTGGACAAAACTATCGACAAAAACCATTAAAGTAAAGGTCTAATCGGTTTGGTTTATTTTTTATTAGCTTTTTAATTTTTTTGTAGAAAAACCTGACTTGTTTCACTATTTTCAAAATATTTTTTTTGTTTTTACATTTATTTTCATTCTGTTTTTTTTATTTACTAGCTGTTTTCATAGTTTATCTATTCGAGGTAAAAAATCTTCTTAAAATTGAATAGGATTTTTTTTTAAAAGAAATTAAGTGAAAGTTTTTTGAAAAAATTACCGTTTTTTATTGAATTTCGCTAAAAAGTTGGAAAAATGCCCCATGAATATTATTATTTTATCATTTATTATTAAATAACATGATATTACCTACAAAATCTCATAAAAATGTTTGTAGTTATCTCAGTCATTTACCGAACTACAAACTCTTGAAGTATGCACCCCATCTTCGATAATAAGAAGAGTAGACTTTTAAAACCAGGTTAGTGGATCATTTAAGTGTCTTAATATCAAAATTACCTTTCGCTCTTTGATAGAATAATTTTAAAGGTAAGGAAACAATAAAAACAAATGAAAATATAAGTCATTTTTATTAAAAAAATCAGTAATTCATTCATAACGTTTTCGAAATGACCGCCATTGGCATTAATACAGGCTAAGGCTCAAAATGACATCCTTTGAGTGGTTTTTTGCACTTGCAAGAGTTTCGCTCCTATTTTTGTAGCATCAGCATCAATACTTTGTTTCAATTGAGACCTTGGAGGACCATGCTACTGGACCACCTCTTTCTCTTGGTCTCCTGATTTATCGCCTCTTAATTATTATTTTTGGGGCTACATTAAACAAAAAGTATATGCTGTGCTAATAGTTACTAGAGAACAATTGAAACAGAGGTTTGATGCTGCTGCTATAAAAATGGAAGCGAATCTTTTGGAAGTGCAAAGAACCACTCAAAGGATATCATTTTGAGCCTTAGCCTGTATTAATGCCAATGGCGGTCATTTCGAAAACGTTATGAATGAATTACTGATTTTTTAAATAAAAATGACTCAAATTTTCATTTGTTTTTATTGTTTCCTTACCTTTAAAATTATTCTATCAAAGAGCGAAAGGTAATTTTGATATTAAGACACTTAAATGATCCACTAGCCTGGTTTTAAAAGTCTACTCTTCTAATTATCGAAGATGGGGTGCATACTTCAAGAGTTTGTAGTTCGGTAAATGACTGAGATAACTACAAACATTCTTATGAGATTTTGTAGGTAATATTATTTTATTTAATAATAAATTATAAAATAATAATATTCATAGGGCATTTTTCCAACTTTTTAGCGAAATTCAATAAAAAAGGGTAATTTTTTTCAAAAAAATTTCACTTAATTTCTTTGTAAAAAATGTCCTATACAATTTTAGGTAGATTTTAGACCTCGAATAGATAAACTATGAAAACAGCTAGTAAATAAAAAAAAACAGAATGAAAATAAATGTAAAAACAAAAAAAAATATTTTGAAAATAGTGCAACAAGTCAGGTTTTTTTACAAAAAAATTAAAAAGCTAATAAAAAATTAACCAAACCGATAAGACCTTTACTTTAATGGTTTTTGTCGATAGTTTTGTCCACATAATCAATAGACGCCGGGCGGTCACTTCGCGCTGGGACACCCTGTATACACTTATACGAAGTTAAAAACTGAGAAACTCCACATTTTCTGCATAGCTTACTCCAACAGAACGGTCGATTGTAGCTTCTTAACTGAAAGGTATTATGGCGGGATTTGTTCCTTCGATCTTTGTAAATAGTTTTTTTCCAAAACAAGTTACGTATTCCTAAATGTGTTTTAACTAGTATAATAGCTAAAACTCTTAACTTTTTCATATCGCTGACTTAATGAAGTATAAAATAATAAACAAAGTGCTTAGTGGGGCATAATTGTGTTTTTGCGTGTCTGAGCTATTGATTACTGAAATACGAAAGTAATGTAGGCACCTACTTTTTAGCGAGAGAATATAAAATTTTTATTTCACACAATTATTTTTATCTTTTCAGATAGATAACATTTTTATTTGCAATAGACAATGGTTTATTTATGAGATTGCTTTATTTTATATAGTAGTGTCGCCCTTTGGTCTATAGGTGACAAAGAACGCCATCTCTTGGATTCCAGAAAAGATCATAAACTTAAACCACGATTTAATTTATTATTATGCAATTTTAATACCTTGCTTTAAAAAAATTATAAATGTATATATTGGCCACTGGCCAGTTGTTTCTTATAAGGGATTTCTTAAAAACTAACTAGAAGAATATATATAATTAAGTTAACATGAAATAAGCTGGGGAAGACGTTCAAAGACAAACATTTTCAAAAAAATTAGTATTATAACTCCTTAACTTCTTAAATTTCCAAAAGCATGTGACTTCTCTTCAACAAAATCTGTGATAAAATTAAGTAGGGCTGAAGGTTTGATAATTTTGATTTTATTATATTTTCTTATAGGTGGAGAGCCCAGGGCCGCCAGACATCACTTATTTTCTGACGGATGAAATGTGGACGATTGAGTAGTGTTAGTATATACTATGATCGTATGCCTACTTGCTAGCTTGGAAAAACGGCCAATTTCCAGGTATCAGGTGATCAAGGTACAAAAAATCATTACTAAGTTCACGTATTTTCTCATGGCTGATTTTCACGTATGTTCTAGATAATATAGTTAGAAATAAGTTGTCAATACTTCCAGACACATTCCGTGGGCCATTTTGCTTTACAGACACCTTGAAGCTGCCAGAATAATGAGTTAACTTCGCGTATATTCTGACGCTCCATTTTTATATATGTTCTCCAGACAACTATTTTAAAACCTTCTGATGTCTGGCGGCCCTGGGCTCTTAATCTATTATTT
>OZ010687.1:13960795-14089568 GCA_963932265.1 Thymelicus lineola | reverse complement strand
GAAACAACAGAAAAGAGAATGTCTTGGAGGTTGTGCACGCTGATGTGTGTAGTCAAATAGAGACCAGGTCAATCGGTTTATCAAGATTCTATGTACTTGTTGTGGACGACTACAGTAGAATGTCATTCGTTTATTTTTTAAAACACAAAAGTGAAGTATTTAAGTACTTTAAAGAGTTCAAGCTCATGGCTGAAAAGCAGAAAAATGCCAGTATTAAAGTACTAAGGACAGACAATACAGAGTTTTGCTCTAGAGAAATGACAGAATATTTAAAAAATTCAGGTATCATTCATCAGCGAACAAATGTATATACACCTGAGCAGAATGGACTATCTGAGAGATTCAATCGCATAATAATCGAAAAAGCTAAATGTCTTTTATTTGATGCGAAATTGGAGAAGAGCATCATATTTCTCTGGAATGAAACTGTTAGGCCAAAGGGTTCCAACGAGTTTCTTGTCTTTACAAATTTTTTACTTAGAGTGAAATAGGACACTACAGATAAAAAAAATTGATTTAGTGGTCAGATAACTTTGGTGAATAAAATAAGAACCGAGCTATCCTTGCTATGTTCCTCGTTTTAATTACAAAATGTTTCTTTTCGGAAATTACTCATAAATTTCCTGTGAAGGGTTATACATTTCTCGCCTGCCATCGAGATATTGCGATCACTGAAAAAGAGAAAAAGTGTGCGAAGCCACTGATTCCAAAAGATTATATTGAGCTTATTGCAAATGCTGCCAAAAAAAACATTCTCGGTAGTGGATACTAATTTTTTTTTAGTTGGGATGATCTAACTAAGAATATGATTAATACCAAAAAACTGCAGATATCTTCTGCAACGATGATTCACCTGACATTTTGGTGTAACTCGTACAAAGAAAAGTTACGGCGAATTTGCTCCATGGATATCAAGTCCAGTGCTTAAACCTGGAATTATTAATTCAAATTTTGAAGGTCTACAAGTTGACATGGCCGAGACACCTGTACCCTTACCTGCAGAGAAAAAGAAAGACATTAATTCCATGTTGCCGTATTTAGCCGGAGAAAGCAAATTGTTTATGAAAACCTTTTAAAATAAATACATTGAAAGTGTCGAGATATGTGCAAGTAATATGACACTTACAACGTTATGACTTGCATAAATAATGGCACTTAACCGTTTTGTGCTTTTCATTTTTTTATAACAAAAAATTAATATTTCCGTATTTAAAGAACGAAAAATTTGTGTTAAATCGTTAATAATAAATGATATTTTGATAATATATTTAATAATTACTTTTCTTTTTATTTTTCAGTTAAAAATGTTTTTTGCGTTTCCTGAAAATTTAATTTCCTAGCACTTATAACGTTTGGTTTGGTTTGGCACCCCTCAGTTGTACTTATTAAAATGTAACATCTATAATACCTTTGACTATATTGATATAACATTGCGATAAATGGAACGTGTATAGATTTACGAGAAAAGTTGGACAATACAATAATAAAATCCATATTCGTAATAAACGGGTTTTTTTGAAGATACACTTCTTGGATGAGTTACAGTAAAATAATGCATAGCCGTTACAATTTCAGCCAGAAGGTAAGTAAATTCCACAATAAAATAAACGTGAGCATTTACTTACACTTACAACGTGGCATTTTAATTGGTTCTATTGGACAAATGCTCAACTCATATTATTCAAGATGGCTTGTTGCAAGACTTTACTATATATGTCTGTGGGATTGACAAGATTGACTTTCTTACGTAAAATTTATTCATTACACGTTCTTTTACTTTTCATCATCCTCATCTCTTTTCCTCGTAAATCTACCGAAACACGTTAATATACCGGTAACGGTATCGTACCGTTACGGTTTAGGGTTTAGCTACTCTGTGCGGCGTAACACCACGTCATCATAATACAACCATCTTATAATAAATCAATAGACAACTAAACTAGAATCCATAATTATATCCATTATAATTACAAAGGTATTGTTGCACTTAGCGATAATGTTGCTTGGAATCAACTTAATTTTGTTGCAATTATTTTTTTTAATAATGATTATGTTTCTTACTGTTATGATAATTATGATTTACTGTATTTTTATGGTTCCGAAGTAAAATCGGAACGTTTCGTCATGCCCGTCGGTCCGTCTATCCGAGTTAAAGCGCTGAAACCCTTAATTCTAGAAAGCTGTAAGTTGGCATGGATATACACATTTATTAAAACTCGAAAATCGTAGAACAAAATATATTTTTTCTAGGATACCTCCTCTACAAGTAAGGTGAGGATGAAATTATGAGTCTCATAAAACCATTTTTGGATTTAGGGGTTTGTTTGCGAAATATTTGACTTTAAACTGCTAATTTTGATTAGAATCAAGTGTGCCCCCCCCCCCCCTGCTGGCTAAGCGGTTAGAATAGGGCAAGTGAAAAAATTCTCAAAAATAGGTTATTTGATGAATTTCCAAGAAAAAATATCACGGCTATATTAGCATAAGTAGTAAATGAGTAATAGTCGATAAAATTACTACGTCGGAACCCTACATAGCGCGTGGCCTGACACGCACTTTCCCAGTTTTTATTACTACAAAATTTCTTCAATACAATGGCAACACTCAAAACAGTTACCCTAACTATGGATTCTAGTCCCAGATACAAAACGATATCAAACGGTATAAAAGTATAAAGGTTACAGAGTGAGGGTCTCAGCATCCCCCTTGATGGCCTCTCCATAGAACATGAGGCACATGGTGGCGTGCAGACACGCCTTGGCCGGCAAGAACCGCTCGTCAAACTCCAGCGCGTATCGGAACATCCATATCGCTTGCTCGTACTCATCCTGAACAGGTTTCAACGATGTTAACATAGAATATTGAAGTACTAAAGTACAGTCGGCCGCAAAAGTCGCTTAACAGAATCAAAAGTGCAAAACAACTGAACATCCAACGAACCATAAAGTCGGATTTACACGTATTAAGTAGTTAAGTAGATAAGTAAATTTTAATTAAATTTTAACTAAAAAGTTACTAAATTGTCCGTTTACACGTATTTATTTACTTAAAATTTAGTTAAAATTTAGTTATCTACTTAACTACTTAAAACCGTCTGTAATTAAAACGTGTAACGTGTACTTAATACGTGTAAATCGGACACGGACACGGATACGTGTAAATCGTGTATCTTTGTCGTGACACGGACGCAAATTAAACTTAATTTATAAACGTTCATAATAAGCATAACACAACTATTTTATAACTTGCTAACCACTTTCATTTCAAAAGTCGCTGAACATCATCAATGTCAGAACAGGCATCGCGAACAAAATATGTGTAGCGCCGGAAGGTTCTATTTTCAAAATTGAGCCCCCGTTCCTGTTTCAAAATCGAACGAATCCATTGAAAATTGAAGCCCATTGGCGCCAATTCATTGGGACAAACTTCGTGTTCGCGGTGTCGGTTCTATACGCTAGTCATAATACTTCAATGGCCATCCCGCAGTCATTTTCAAGCCAACACGCAAAAATACGGATCTTTGTAAACGCGTGTGTGTGAAATTGTAGTTTCTAAAAAGGCCGTATTGGTGCCGTATATCGGCGGTTGACTATTTTTAAATTTAGCCATTTTATGGTCGTCAAAGGGCAACTTCTAGTACTCTAGTCTATCTATAATTTTGTATCCGGTAACTTGAATATTACAATAACATGCTAGCCCTAACTTATTGTAGCAGCATCTTTAATTAAGATTATGTTATATTATAAAATATGTATGTATATTCTATTAAGACTTTTTTCTTGGGAGATTTTATAATTTAATCCAGTCACTCAGCTCATGATAGCTATCCATGTCCTCAAAGACTTCTTTTTAACTTATTTTGCAAATAAAACGTGTTATGAAGTGGATTGCTGAACATGTATTACTCACAAGATAAGTATGCGCCACGCCCACTACGAACGCGTCGAACGGATTATTTGGCGAAGTGTAGAGCGACAGGTACGCCATCTCCTTAGCTTCGTGGGGTTTCATTTGTCTGAAATTACATTATTACACCGGTTATTATATTTACGAATTTGAGATAATATCATTATTGTTAACACCTATTTAATGTTAACACCTAACAATTTGACTTTGCACACCTAATCGGCTAGGATAGGAGCTCTGGAATAACTACCTTAACAACCATGTAAAAACTATGTATATCTTATCCTGCAAATAAATAATTTTGATTGATTGATTGATTGATTGATTAACCTATACAGGTTGCCCCAGCGTGAAGTTACCGCCCGGCGTCTATTGATTATTTGGACAAAACTATCGACAAATACTATTAAAGTACGGGTCTTATCGGTTTGTTTTTTTTATTAGCTTTTCAATTTTTTTGTAGAGAAACCTAACTTGCTGCACTATTTTCAAATATATATTTTTTTTGCTTTTACACTTATTTTCATTCTGTTTGTTTTAATTACCAGTTGTTATCATAGTTTATCTATTCGAGGTATAAAATCTACCCAAAATTATACAGGATATTTTTTTAAAGCAATGAACTGGATTTTTTTGAAAAAAATTACCCCTTTTTATTTAATTTCGCTGAAAAGTTGGAAAAATGCCCTATGAATATTATTATTCTATCAATTATTATTAAAAAACATGATATTACCTACAAAATATCATAAAAATGTTTGCAGTTATCTCAATAATTTACCGAACTACAAACTCTTGAAATATGCACTCCATTTTCGATAATAAGAAGAGTAGACTTTTAAAACCAGGCTAGTGGATCATTTAAGTGTCTTACTATCAAAAATAACTTTGGGCCTTTGATAGAATAATTTTAAAGGCAATGAAACAATAAAAACAAGTGGAAATTTAAATCATTTATAATAAAAACAGTAATTAATTCATAACGTTTTCGAAATGACCGCCATTGGCATTAATACAGACAAAGCCTCTAAATGACATTATTTGTGTGGTTCTTTGCACTTCCGAAAGGTTCGCTCCTATTTCTGTAGCAGCAGTATCAATCCTCTGTTTCAATTGTTCTCTCATAGCTATTGGCACAGCATACACTTTTTATTTAATGTAGCCCCAAAAATAATAATCAAGAGGCGCTAAGTCAGGAAACCAAGAGAGAGAGGTAGTCCAGTAGCATGGTCCTCCAAGGTCACAATCGAGAAACGTCATTTTTTTAGTCTTTTCGGAAGGCTGCTTTGTTATGGAGAAGAAAAGCTCGGCACATTTTTTAAAATAATGAAAAGTTACATAATATATTCTTACCGTATGTATGTATGTATAGCAGAAGGAGGTATTCTATGGTGTTGGTTATGAAATGATATTCCTTTTATTTTGCACCATGATATATTTCCAGTTCTCCTAACGTTCACATCAATATTCCAAAGTACTTCAACACTACGTGATCAATAATAATCTGTTCTACATTCTTGACAATTCCCTAATCTAAATATGACATGAATTCTTATATGCCAGACTCGCATCAGACAAGCGTTGTAAAATAAAGAGGTCCGTCCCTGGACCTTCACTGGAGATTTATGCCTCACCGATATATATATAACTAGGAAATCGCCCTCGCTTCGCTTCGGGAAAATTAGTAAAAAAAACATTGTTATATTTATTTTTGTTGTTAGCCTTATAGCCTATGTCACCCGAGGATAGTGTAGCTTCCCAACAGTGAAAGAATTTTTCAAATCGGTTCGGTAGTTTCGGAGCCTATTCAATGCAAACAATCAAATCTTTCCTCTTTATAATATTAGTATAGATTATTACATGACTATAATGTAGTATACTCACGTGTGCAGCATGGCGGAGAGCGCACGCAGCGGTAACGCGGCGGCTCCACGCGGGGCGAGCGCGTGCGCGGCGGCCAGACAGCGCACGGCGCAGCGGCCGCGCCCCCCCGCGCCGCACCACCACCCCGCCGCGAACATGCCCGCCCAGTTCGTGGGGTGCTGGGGGAGGGGGAGGTAAGTAACATGATAGTTAAGGTAACGATATTAAAGTATAGGTCAAAACTAATAAAAAAAATTTTTCAAATCAAAATTAATTATTTTTTTCTCTTTTTTAATTATCAAAAACTTCAAAAGCAATATGACGTAAATACCAATTACGTGTGAACACTGTCGATACAACATGCGACATTCACCCACATCTAAATAAAACCATGCATTTTCATAAAACAAATATCCACCAAAATCGTTGTACAACTTAGCAAACCTCAATACTGGTTTACAAGTAGTAATACCAATTTAATTATTATGCAACTCAGTAAACCTTCATTTTCCTCTTAAAAATCCCCACATCACATATAATAATTAAAAAAATCTCCAACTTACAGCCTCGACATACTTGGCGAGCTTGGCCCCTAGCATCACATAGTCAAAGTACTCGAACATCTCAGCCAGCTGGTGCATCAGGCTGACAGTGGGCAGCCATCGCTCCGAGTGCACTCTGAGCATCCGTTCTACGTAGAAGTCCTTAGCGGGGTCCACGGGCAACTTGCACTCCGGAAACTGCTTGCTGGACGGTGTCTGGACTGGCACCTCGGTTGGGAATCTACAATGTGAAGACACAGCATACCATGGAATGGCTGTGTCTCTTACAATGTGCAGGTCATTAACCAACCAAGCAAGTGTGGGTTGGACAGTGTTATGCTAAAAGTAGTCAGAAATCGACTAAGTTGAATTTTAAATGAATGTATTTTTTGATACGTTTCTTAAATGCTTTGCTTAATTTATGGCAATAGCCGACAAACGATATGACAATCCATCTGATGGTAAGTGGCTATCGTCGCCCATGGACATCAGCAACACCAAAGGCATCTGATCCGTAGCCAGCCAAAAAAGAGAGAAGAAAACGAAAGAACTTCAATTTAAATCTGTTATACTGTACTATACATACTGAAGTCTGGAGTCAGTCACGAGTTGCTTGAAGCTGACCACCTGCAGCCAGTAGCCTAGCTGTAGATGGTGGTACGAACAGTCTTCCTTCTTCATGGCCAAATCCTCGGGTGTCATGCCTGGAATTAAAAAAAATAACAATGACATTAATGTTTAATAGTTAACATACGTCACATACAATAATTCCTAAAGAACTCTAAAATTATTGTAAAGTTTTAAATGAGTTCTGTTTTTAACCAATAATATTTACGTGGGCATTATTAAAGATTATTACATCATTGAGTTCTTTTTTATTTGAGAAAAGTTCTTATGTGAATAAAGATTATTTAATTGTAAAGACCTGTGTTTGACTTCCTCTCCCTTATAATAGTGAATACCAAAACGCTTACAAGCTCATACTGCACTAAAATTGAGTGTGTCGCGAGTGGCATGGACAACACTAATAAGACATCACTATGATACGATGGCCCGAGTACAAACATTTATTTGTCACATAAATATCTGCCCTGGCCGGGAATCGACAATAGATCCTTTGGGCAACTAGACTATATGCAGTATGAATGTTAAAATGATAATTTTTTTAGGATCCCTTTATAATCATCCTGACATTACCGTCCTAACTAAAAATCCTACCAAGATTATAAATATGAAAGTGTGTGACGATATTTGTTACTCTTTCTCACACAGCAACTACTGAACTGATTTCATGAAAGAACAATGCCCAAAAATATTTTTTTATTTTTTGTAGCGTCTTAAAACGTCAGTTGTACCGAAACAATTCAATTTTTTTTACGTATTTTAAAATTAATACCTGTACCCGTATTACCCAGCTTAAAATAATTTTATTAATAAGTGATGAATTGACTATAATAACAATGATGTCAACAATGTCCATTTTCATTCGGTAAAAAATGTTAGGTCATTTCATATTATTGACGTTGACACACATACTCATCCGACATTGTTGTCGATTTCCATTTCCGGTTGTCAATCAAAAAACAGTCAGAATAAAATAAGTAAATAAGTCTCCCCTAATCTATGGCTGTATGGGGTTATAAGAATTCAATCTCAAAATACTTTAGTTCTGGGGTGTGTCTGCTGAAAATTCTTCTATATCTAAGCTCAGAAATGAAAGCGGCGATTTTTAGAATTTTTTTATTTTATGCATTGTTCTTTAGCACACAGGTAGACCATAATCTTGAATAGGTTATAGGGTACTTATTATCGCGAAAAACGCGAGCAGAAAGCTATTAGGATCATAGATAGGTTATATACATGGACATACCATCACACCTCTTAGGCCCGCAGCCCAGTAACCCAGCGTCAATGGTCTCCATCATGGCAGCGAAGTTCTTCTGATGTCCGGCGACGTCAGAGCGCTCCGCCGGCATGGCGTCCACGAACCGGTGGAAGAACTTCTTGTCCACCTCCGACGGGAGACTCTTGCCGTCCTTCATCAGCCGAGTTAGACTGCCGGCCTCTGGGAGTTACATTTTACTATTAAATTACCATCCTTACTGCAATGAATCCTTGTACAAAGAACTCAATGCTTTGTCACATTTTCAGCCTAATGGTAAACATGTGATAATTTTGGCATTAGCATTACCGATCAACCCTACCGAACACAGCGATCGGAACACTTCAAAAAACATATTTTGTTTCTTTTACGTTACTAGTAGACAAAAAATCAGAAAGGTTACTTAGATTAAGCACTCTCATTCTAAAAAATGGAAAATGAAGTGAGCCATCTCAACCACAGTTAACGGCAGTACAACAAGTAATACCATTATCCTTGTCTGGCCTCGTGGAGCACTGTTCACTGGTCACGTGACAGTTATCGCCATTCTTCTCGCACACCACGTTCATGCCTGGCTCCACTTGCGTACATATATCACCCTCTTCAGACTCTGGAACCACAAACTCATTTTCAATTGTATGGATTCAAAAAGTATATTCCGTTACACTCATTGGAAGACTTTGTTGGTTGTAGCTGGCAAAAAAACTGTGAATGGATTTAACTTGAAGAATAAAAATTAAAAGAGGTAAAAGAAAATGTACGATAATAAATACATATATAATAATTTCTGCAGGAAATACAAATTACTTTTAGATAGTTAAATAAATACAAAACAGTATATAATACTACCATAACTTGAAAGTAGAACCTCAGTAGCCTATTTAACAATCCGATAGAAACATGACCAATAATAATCTAAAATTTTAACAAAAAAACCGACGTCAAATGAAGTAGGTAGATCCTTTCCAATAACAATAAAAAAGAATAATCGAAATCGGTTGGCGTAATATTGAGTTATTCGCCCATTTGTCGCGCACACACTTACTGCAAATTTAAGACTTTCATGGATGCTATTGTCAGATCTCGCTCTTTATATAGGATCACATGACAAGCACCAGCTTTCGATTAAAAAATTATTCATCAAAATCGGTTCACCCAGTCGAAAGTTCTGAGGTAACAAACATAAAAAAAATACAATTGAATTGAGAACCTCCTCCTTTTTTCAAAGTCGGTTAAAAAACATGTGGTAAAATCAAAATATAGATACTTCTTGCAATTTGCATCTTGTGACATACGTTTAAAAAAATTGTTTTGTAATGTCATTGTATTCTTTTCTGAATAAAATGTCTGTCGTTTTTTGTTCTTTGAAAAAGTACGTTTTATAATATTATAAAACAATACAGAGATCACCAAAACTACCTAGACCTTACCAGTCCTGAACGGCTTGTAGACCTGCTTGAGGATACAGCCCCAGGCGTACAGCAGCCTGCGGCCCAGGCCGTCCATGAAGCAGCCCTCGACACGCACCACCTGCTTCAGGTGGAACAGGTGGGTGTTGCGGTGTTTCTTCAACATGTTCAGCTCCGCTAGCAGGAAGTTTGTTGCTGGCTGGGGGGGGGAATTGAGATTTATTAACTTACTAGAAAATCGCCCTCGCTTTGCTTCGGGAAAAATAGTAGAAAAAAATATAATATAACCTATGTCACCCGGGCATAGTGTAGCTTCCCAACAGTGAAAGAATTTTTCAAATCGGTTCGGTAGTTTCGGAGCCTATTCAATGCAAACAATCAAATCTTTGCTCTTTATAATATTATATTAGTATAGACTAGTAAATGCCCTCGCTACGCTTCGGTAAACCTTTCTGTAAGAACATAATAAATGTATGGACGGTATTATTTACATTGACATAACTTCTTTATTTATGGACCGATTGAAATAAAACAACCACTAAATGTTAACAAAAGGTCACTAAAATACATCAGTGAAAACCGCATCTAAATATGTAAAGCACAGACAAACTGACAAAAATTAGAGTTTTATTGTTTGTATGTGTAGCGGAGCTACTTTGTATTTTTTACTTTATATTTTTTATTTTATATCTTTGTAATTTGTTAACTAAATTCTTTTGTATTAATTTAAAATATAATATGTTCGGTCAGACAAACAGATCGGTTTTATAGTAATGCGTTATCCGATGCGCTTTTCACTCGGCTCCGCGAAGCCGCCCGATCACTGCCGAACAACACCTCACGGTCGTCTTGGTTACCGAAAAACAGGTACAACACAGGATACTTAACCAGAGACCGTGGTGGTTGCATTTGAATTTTCACGATTAATTTTTATTTTATCCGCGCTCATGTTATTCTTGTTTCCACTCCTTCTTCTTACTTATTTTATATAATATTATTTGATTTGGTGGCTGTAAATATACTTCTTAATCCTACGGACTATTTTACTCCACCACCTACCTACATATGTATGTATTAATATTGATTTGTATACAGTGAAATATTGAAAATATCTATGAGAATACAAGAGTAGGTTAAAAGGTTTAGCCAATAATCACCACGCTTGGCTAGTGCATGTGCGTAAACGTTACAAAAGGCGGCCTTATTTATAAAAAGCAACATTTCTAGAATAAACAGATTGTTTAGTTAAGTTCATTGTATAGGAAGTTTAAGTTGTAGAAAAAAATGTGTAAGGTGGCTTCAACCCATTAATGGCCCGCTACTGAGCACAGGTCTCTCCTCTTGAGCAGGATATAATGTTATTGAATTAATATGAATCAGTGAATAAATGATGGGTACCCAAAGGTTTGGTCTAGCCGTGGCCACGATACCTGGAATTGGGTCGAAATTTTTTTTTTATGGAAATAGCCGGCAAACGAGCTGACGATCCACCTGATGGTAAGTGGCTATCGCCGCCCATGAAAAACATCAGCAACACCAAAGGCATTACTGATGCGTTGCCGGCCAAGAAAGAAAGAAATTACATTATTTGTTAACAAATATTAATCTGCTAGTGTCACTTGACTTGTTTTCTTACCTCATACAAGCTCAATCGAAAGGCCTCCTCAGCAGCCACCATGGCTTCATCAAAGTACCCCATCTCGAGGTAGACGGAGGCCAGGGACACCAGCACGAGGTCCCGGTACCGGGAGGGCACATGCCGGTTGGCCGAGAACAGGCAGTGAAGAGCATTGATGTTGTTACCCCGGACCCGCCAGTATAGCGACGAGAGGGTTAGCACCATCCATTTTGGGGCTACGTTCTGGAAGTAACATTAATAAACAAAATTTTACTAAAAACAAATAAACCGACTTCAAAGAAATAATCGAAAAGGATCACTAAAAACGTCACTGAATATATTATACACAAAATCACATATAACAGTTGAGGAGTTCGTTCAATTCCTCATGGAACCCATCTTCAGAATTAAATTTTGATTGATATATGACATTAATCTCGTAATATAATCTAATCCGTTATTTTCCAAGTCGTTTGATAAATGACGGAATACTGTACCACAGTACAAACAAAAAAAATGACGAACTAAAACCTTTGTTGGTTAAAAACCAAGTCAGCAAAGATCTAATCATAGTAGCTAAAGTAGCCATTATACAAACAAACAAACAAACAAACAAACAGAACGAATAAAGACTACATCCAATATAATTTCTTTTTTTTTGTAAACTTTTAGAATTTATGTATGTTAATTAACCACTTTTGTAGCGAGAGAGTGAATCGTAGCTTCCCACAACACAGGGAATCCTAGTGTGGGAGCTAGTGGCACTGAAAGTTTGTAATAATGGTTGCTGAATAAATCATTTTTCATTTTTTCAATAGTAATAAATGAGACTGACCATTTGCGTAGCAGCGTATATGCGTTGTCCTATCTCAGTGTCCTGCATGTGAGCTGCGACGTCAGCGTTGCCGTCACCGACGTATTCCAACAGCTTCTTTCGCAGGTAGCCCGTATCCACTACCTCACCCACCAACTGCTGCCTGACAATATATTATAATATACCTAGCTACAATGATATTATATACAAGAAATGCCAAGATGGCGCTGAAATTATGTCAGTCGAATTTAGACAAGTGTAGCGATTTTAATTCAGAAAGTTATAGGTGCCTCTGAGTGAGGCCGTCTAGTTGTCTTTTTCACTATTATGGTTTTAGTAGTGCCATCCCTTTTACATAATTTACCAATGTAATAGTGATTGATGTAGTGAAACAAAAGATAAACGTGTGTGTGTTGTAGCTCGGTCGGAACAGATTTTTTGGTTGATTTGTAAGGGCATAACGTATCTATAGTTTAATATCATTGCCTAGCTAGAAAACAAGAACGACGACGACGCTGTTTTTGTAATAAAATAGATTTACTCATTGTAAAACTGTTGGTAAACCTAATAAATAAATAAACACAAAAAATGTTTGTACGGAACGGAAGTCCTTTACCATCTCTGAAACCTACCTACCTCTGAAACCTTCCAACCGATATACCTCAAAATGGTTTCATTTGAAAGATCAATCCGAAGCTGGTTTGAGACCATTAAAACGATGTCAGTTAATTTGTTTGGTAACATTACCAGGTACATTAAAGTGGCAATGATAGATCTACCATGATTGAATCCTAAGATATCTATAAACCACCACCTCAAAAAAACAAATACGTTTTTACGATCAATCATTCGAGTCACTCACAAGTAACACAATGACAAGCGACCACCAGCGGTGAATAAAGATTATCATGAAGACCTCACTTCTGTGGCTTCTTGGGTATGAAGCTAGATGCCTCCTTGTCCTGCGGGCATATCGGCGGGTGCCACGGCAACTCGTGCTCTACAGACACCGGCACGCCTATCTTATCAGTCAACATTGACTTCATCCTGAAATAATGGAAAAAATATCATTTATTTTGGGTAAAGGTAAAATGAGCGAGAAAGAGAAACAGGAGAATCAGGAGAGAAGAGAGAGAAAAAGAGTCAAGTTAAACACAAAAAGCTAAAGAATTTGAAAGGGGTGGAGAGGGCATGTTAGTAAATTTTTATTGGCACAGGACAACATAATTATGTGAAATCAAATAATATTTTGACACTAATAATATCAAGTTTTTACATGAAAAACTGGCCTTTACCTTATCCCTTTGTTTTCAAAGGGCAAAAACACAGGAAATATTGCTTCCACATTAGGAGGGAAATCAGCGGCCGTGTCATAACATAGTTTGTCAGATGGCCACTCGGCATCTTTGTCAAAGTCTTCATTATTCCGATTGATTTTCATTGTTAGTGGATACCTGTAAATATACAATTATTTAGCAATCAATGCCAATCAATAAAAAATTGTTATCAAAATGAAAAAAATTATTAACCATACAAAAAAGTTGTATTAATCAATTCATGATTAATATTATAAATTGTAAATTTATGCAACTGAATGTATTTAATGTTTTTTATATTTATACAATTTTAACCTTTGTTGCTTTAAATGTAGTCGTCGCTTATAATAGATGATCAAACGAACTTCACGAAGTAAAGTTCGATCACTATTATATGAATTCGCTTTATTCGAAGATATAAATCAACAACGTAGTTTCTTTTATCTTACTGGCAACTTTTCGCACTTTTTTAGAGGGTATGCTGAAACTAAAATTTTTCATCCTACCTTTACATTTACTTGCTTTGGTCAGTCGTGTCAGTTCTCATTCTTTTAGAGACAATAACAAAATTTTCAGGGTCTGGGAATCCTACACTAGGATGGGAGGGTTATTAGTTATATCTTCGAATAAAGCGAATTCATATAATAGTGATCGAACTTTACTTCGTGAAGTTCGTTTGATCATCTATTATATTTCATTCGCTTTATTCTTCAGATATAAATCAACAACGTAGATGTTTAGAGCTAAGGCGTAAAATTTTGTTATGCAGGTCACGAAATATGAAACACAAAAGGGAACAATATGACATTTATTGTTCTACTTATACTTTTTTTTAACAATCATATAATATTAGTACTTAATTAGTAATAACAAATTAAAGGTAATCAACATTTAATCAACATGATTAAGGACTTGCTGGGCGCAACAAAGCGGAGGCGAATACGTTTTGATCTGAGACTATTGGGCGGTTATAAAATTTAGCAAAAGTTAGTGAATTAGCTGTCCAGCCTGCCGTTTTCCTTATGACGTCAAGCGAGATGCCAGCAGCGCGCGCCGCCGAGGTGGCTGCGTGCCGCGTGCTGTGGGCACTGAACTGGCTCACGTCGATGCCGCTCTCCGCCAGCACCTGCTTGATCCAGCGGCTAATCGACTGCGCGCTTGCTGCATGGAAAGGTCGCTTTACTGTCAGGAATAAATTTTGCATGTTATGAGGTCTAATATCTATCGTGCGTTCCAAGTAATGTTGTATGCACGTAGCCGGACAAATGTTTATATTTTCTCTAAAATATGGTAACATGAGTAAAGGTTGATCTCGACCAACAAATGAAGTTTTTATAAGATCATTAATTGCAATTTGAATTCCTTGTAAATTTATTGTTATGTCGTGAATTTTAATGAGCGATAGTGTTTGTACTCGATGAGCCGTACACAATGCTAATAAAACAGCCAATTTCTTAGTTAATTTATCTAAGGACAAATTTTCGTTTGGACCCCACGTAGTGATACAAGTTAAAACTATTTGTGGATCCCAAGTGAATGTATACTTTGGTACACATGGGCGCAATTTAAATGCACCTTTCAATAATCTTTTGATTTGCTCCTCCGAACCCAGCTCATTCCCTAAAAGTAAACTAAGAGCAGAGCGATGACTATTTAACGTTCCGTAAGAGGATCCCTGATTATACTGATCTGTCAAAAATTCCATCACTGAAGCGACCGTACCAGCATAAGGATCCTTATGATGCTTATTGCAATATTCCCACCATGATTTTAATGTTACGCTGTATTGTCTTAAAGTATTTTTTGATAGAGAGGCTAACATTATGTCGAGAGAGGCTTGCGGAGCTCCTCGTTTAGCAAAAGCTTCCCGGAGAGCTTGGCCACACCCAGGGTAAAATGATTGAACAGATGAGTCCTGGAACAACATATAGTCATGTCTTTATCGGTGTTAAGAAACATAATATCAGATATTAACATGCTTTTTAATACTGGGAACCATGGTTGTGACGGCCAATACGGAAACACTAGAATGCCTTCTGCTTTGTCATCAGTAATTTTTTGTAAACATCGTAAAATTAATGAAACCGGGGGAAAGGCATAAAATGAACTATTCCAGGGGATAGTGAATGCATCTACGGCTACTGCGTTGGGATCTGGCTTCCATGACACGTAATTTTCACATTTAGCATTGGTTCTGGATGCGAATAAATCTATGTTTGGTTTACCAAAATGATTAATAATTTTATTAAAGGCAGAAGCACTTAATGACCATTCTATGTCTGAATTTACTTTCCTAGATTCTTCGTCGGCTTCTTTATTGTCTTTGGTATTAATGTACGAAGCCGTTAACCAAATATTTCGCATCTCACACCACTGCCAGATTTCCCTAGTCAACTCATTTAAATGAGGGAATTGAATACCTCCCATGCGATTCACATAGCATAACGCGGTTGTATTGTCGACTCTTAATAATATATTCGCGTTCGAAACGTCACGCGTAAAGCATTTCAAACCAAAATATACGGCCAAAAGTTCGAGATAATTAATATGTAATTTTAATTCATCATCTTTCCATTTACCGTTTACACGTTTACCGTCACAAAACGCACCCCAACCAGATCTGGATGCGTCCGTAAAAATCTCTATATCGTACTTTATAAAACTGAGAGGATATGTTGAAGTTTGAATATTATTCAACCACCATCTTAAATCAAGTAAGATCTCTCGGCACGGTTTGAATTTAGTGTCATAACAATTAGATTTCTGTAAAGCTAGATACTTTTGTCGTTCAAGTCGTTTAGTGTATAACCAACTGTAACGCATAGCAGGACAAGCTGCTGTTAGTACTCCTATGAATCGTGAAAAATCTCTGATAGTACAGGTAGGTAAGGTTAGGTATTTTTCAACAAGGGATTTTATATGAGACCGCTTCTCTAAAGGCAATGACATTGTCATTTTAAAGGAATTAAATAAGAAACCCAGAAATTTTATTTCTCGACTAGGTTCTAAAGAACTTTTTTGTACGTTAACTATAAAACCTAAACATTTCAAGAGCTTTAAAGTTTCATTTACGTTACGCAAACATTCATGGTACGTTAACCCTAAACACAAAATATCGTCAAGGTAGATAACAGAGGAAAATCCTTGACGTCGAAGATAAGTCATAACCTCTTTCATGATTTTAGTGAAAGTTCTAGGTGCAGAGCACAAACCGTACGGCATGCCATTAAATTCGTATGTCTTATTTAAAAAATTAAATCGTAAATATTTTCTCTGGTTTTTATTAATCGGTACTAGAAGATACGATTCTTTTAGATCAATAGTGGCCATACACATATTGGGTTGAACCATCTTTGAAACCGTTCTGAAGTCTTCCATTTTAAAATGAAGATTGGATACATATTTATTAAATAGTTTTAAATTCAAAATAAATCTATAAGTTCCGTTTGCCTTAGGCGTCAAAAAAATTTTGGATATAAATTGGTCTGGTCGCGGTTTACACTCCGAAATAGCACCCAAAGCTATTAAATTGTTAATGGCTACGTTCATGTTACTTATTTCTTTATTTGAAAAATTATTATTACTCGGTACATAGGATTGAACAATTTTGTGACATAACGGTATGTGGTACCCATTTTTTATCCAGTTTAAAACAGTTTTATTGTTTGTAATATTTAACCAACAATTATAAAAATATCGCAATCTACCCGCGTGTACCTGAACTATTGACGCGGGGCACGTTGCTTGTTCTGGTTGATCGGAAATCGACTCTGAGCGGCAGTTGGTGCTGGGCGTCGATAATGGGCAGCAGGAGTCCGATGCAACCCTCCCCGCCCCCCCCTGTTTGCCGAGGGATAACGAGGAGGGCCCTGCCAGTTTTCCTGGTAGCGAGACCTAGGAATAGATTGAACGGGCATCGAAGTAGATGGTTTATTCGGCACCTTTTTCAATTGGTGGCCCTGCTTCTCAATGGCTTTTGAAGATTTAATTTTGTCTGGTAAATTAACACCAAACAATGTCTCGTCTCTGTCTTGGGTCTCAATGACACATAAAATAGACTTTTGAAGACAAGGTGTTATGAGTTTTGTCCTCAGCTGAGTTTCTGTATAATGTAAGTCAGTTAACAACCTACAACCATCCGAAAGGATTTTTATTGCTTGAACTTTGTCATCGCCAAGAAGTAGTAAGGAGATAGCTTTACTGATAGCAGCTATTCCGTGACCTAGCTGATCCTGTTTACAGAGGATACTCTTATCTCTGTTCCTGACGACCTCCATGACTGCTGCTGAAATTTCAGGGTTCAATGTTGGGGCTTTCAATAACCTGCAGTTGTCTGGAACGGGGTATTCATTAATAAGCTTTGTTCTTATTTCTTTAAGAAGTCCTTTCTTCAATATTGGTGTCCACCTTTGCGATAAACTGGTATGGATGTTGTCCCCAAAAACGGGTGCATCCTCAGCGGCATCACCCAGAGCCAACAATAATTCAGGATCAAGCTCAGGTTGCGGTACATCGGCAGAGGGTTCTTGTGGTTGAGAAATTACCTCTTGAGGGGTAGGTATATCATCGGGTTCAGGTACTAACTCTGTTTCAACGACTATCTCCGGCCCCGGTTCCAACTCGAGTTCGGGAACTATTAGATGGGGTTCGACCATTGATATAGTCTCGTAAGTTACGCCTCTATGAGCACCTACATCTGTGCCATAACAGAAAAAAAAATCGCATTAGTATTGCAATACTAAGTTGATATTCGTATTACCTTCTAGAGGTAATCATAAATTTATTTTTTGCTCATCATGCTAACCTTTAGTTAGCTTAAAGATGGATATTTTAGAAGTAACAATGTGTTACGTAAATTATATTGGTAATATATTTTATATAATTTATCACCCGCATGTTTAACTTTTGTCAAACTTAGGGGTATTTTAAACATCATGCTACCTACCTACTTGGGTTAGGTTAGCTTAGATGAGTATTTAAAAGTTATGGATTTAACACTTGAACATCACAGCAATTCCACCAGTAAAATTACCAATAGTAAAATAAAATGATTTACAATTATAATAATTGTATTTACCTTGATTTATTTCAGTGTCTGAAAAAGAGGCATCACTAATTTGACGACGTCTATCTGATTTTTGTTGTAACTTTCTTATTTTAGCTTCATAATATTCCACTGTTCTTTGTTTTCGCTTAGGCATGATTACAGATTAAGTACTTTAAAATAAATGACTTTAGTTCTAAGGGAGCGTGTGCTCGTTGCCGCGCAAAATAAAAGAATGAGAACTGACACGACTGACCAAAGCAAGTAAATGTAAAGGTAGGATGAAAAATTTTAGTTTCAGCATACCCTCTAAAAAAGTGCGAAAAGTTGCCAGTAAGATAAAAGAAACTACGTTGTTGATTTATATCTGAAGAATAAAGCGAATGAAATATAATTGTACTGGCGCTTAGAATGACTGTAACTACATAATACCTCGAATTGTATGCAATAATAAATAAATAAATAAATGAAGTCTAAAACCATGGGCCCTAATATTTATTGCAGGAGTATTGATCTACTATTTCCAGACCACTAATTGGTAGTGAGTATAATAAGATAAAAGGTATTTTAGGGCCGTACTTAGGAAGACACAATTTTTTTTAATAGTCTTATAGCATTTACAATGTAGTTAAGATCGTTCTGCAATGTAAACTTAATAAATAACAACTATGCATCATGATTATAATAATACTTACATCATAAAACCGGATTCATATTCACTAACTTCATCATTCTGGTCTGCCTTTTTATCACTGCCATATCTACTGTCTTTACCATTGGGAATATCCATAAAGGATTGAACTGAAACACAGGTTACATGAACATTAAAAACATTTGTTGGCAAATAAAGAAAAGTTGTTTAATTGATTAAACAAAAAAATTACAATTTGATAAAATTTTCTTGTTTCATTCTTTAATTTACAAAATTTTTAAAAGGTGGCATAGTTTAGATTTAAGGAAATGTGTAATATAAGTGAATATGTATTCCATTGGTGACATCTACAACATCAACTCATTAGTTGACTATTTTAATATATATAAATTATGTGTCACATTGTTTGTCCGCGATGGACTCCTAAACTACTTAATCGATTTTAATCAAATTTGCACACCGTGTGCAGTTTGATCCAACTTGAAAAATAGGATAGCCTACATCTCAATTTATAGCAATATTATACATAATTTCCGCGTGCGAAGCTGCGGGCAACAGCTAGTTGACATGTAAGTAAACACTTACCATCGGGTTTTTCAGCCTTAATAAATTCTAGCTTCATTGAACTATCTAGTACAATCCTTTGCTTCATAGGATCTGGATGAATCACAAAGTCAGATGCCATACTAGCATGCTTTTCAATGTGTCTAATCAGATTCTGAAGGTTATAAAGAGATTCAATTGCATGTACTCCCCTAACCTGCATCCATTCCTTCTTATACATGGGCCCATCTAGAAAATACTTTATTAGGGCATTTTTATCGCCATGGCCTTGAAGAGTTTTAATATCAAACCCAGTGAGTTCGGACATCTTCTGACAATTTTTTTCCATATTTCTATAATCTGTAATAAAAGTTACAATTATTTTTTTGTTAAAATGTAAAAAGTATTGTTTACATCTCTATCAAAGATGACTTAGAATGTTGAAAGAAGTTTGAAGTAGTAATAAGCATTGGAAGAGAATGATCTATAAAGATACCGTCCGTAAGTAAGAGGAACCAATTCTGGTAGACTAATGACTGCATAGAGATTGTTAAAAAAATATTCAAATTACATTACCAAAATCTTCACTATGCTTCATTGTCTTTAAAAATGCACCCTGTGCTTTTAGCCAATGAGCCTCCTTTTCACTGTATACTTTAAGATCTTCTCGAAGTTGATGCAAATTCCTAAAACAATAATCTGTCAATTTTCTCATCTGTTGCTTTTAAAAATTTGAGCCTAGTACTTTTATATTTCTTGCTTGTTTACTTACACTTTAATATTGTCCATTCTTCTTATAAGATTTGCATAACAAAGAATAGCATGTTTATGTTTCACTGCTATATCCATTGTAGGGTTTATTTTCACAGATGTTAGAATATGCTCTATGGAATTATTAAAATCACCATAGACAGCATAGGCATTGGCGAGCATGAAGTGGTTTAGATAATAGTTTGAATCGTGGTCTACAGCTGCATTTAAAACTGTAATTGCATCTTCTGTAGCCCGACTTCTATGCAGTATAATCCCTAAACTTAGTAGTGGTATATCTTTAAATCGCCTGCAATTTGAAAACATTTTTTTAATACATTGAATATGCTGCTTGCTGCTGGTTGCTGCTTTCATTGTTCTCTGCACATTCCTAAGGTTGACTGGTAGAGAATGCTGTTTAGCATTAAGTCCGCCTTTTGTACCACTTATTTGTTAAGGGTCAATAAAGCATAAATAAATAAATAATAAGCTGGTTGGAACTTCTACTTTATAATTAAGGTAGGTTTTATTACAATATAATTGTAATAAATAAATTTAAATTTACATTCACGGTACATTACCTGGGGGCATAGTGAAGAGCCCTTCGGCAGCACTCTATTGCCTTGGGTGCATTGCCTCTGATTCTCCAGTACAAAGATGCCATGTTGTAGTGAAGCCAAGATGAGCTATTACGTTTAAGAACATTCGCTACCCAATGACCGTACTGATCAGCATTCATTATGGGAGATATCTGTGTTGGAAGAGCTAACTCGGGATTGATAGAAAGATTCACCCTGTTTACAACACTCTGTAAAAAACATAATGGCATGACAATATGTTTGTGCACAGACATATTGTCATGCCAGACGATATAGGCATACTGTTTGAAGGGCGGGGGAGTGCATTGTCAATTCTATCACCCCAGAGGACAGTGTCTTTTGAAAGGAAACTTAACTAATATGTTAAAGTAATAATAATACCCACACAAAATTACGACACCCGATACTAAGTTTTTTATTAAGTAATAAATATCACATATTTGGGTGCAGTAATTAAAATATTTAAACTCACCTCTAAATGTTCAAATGCAAACATGCTAAAAGTTAAGGAGGATATTTTCTTACAATCAGGCACATCTTTGTCATGCCCATAGTAAGGGCTGTCAAGCAAGAACTCCTTCTGTGCTATATTCTTTGAACTGCCATCATCTAGGAAAGAAGAGTACCAGTCAACAGTACTCAACAAACCGACATCCATACAATTTTTATCGGCCAGGACATGTGCCCCGACATCTGTATCCTGATCCAAGTCGGACCACAACGTTGATATAACTGATTGCCTTTTAGATAACTCATTATACAAATTTATTATGTCCTCCCAATGAGTCTCTTGTTTTAGAAATGACAGGAGATCGTAAGGTCGCGCTATTTCAAAAGGAGATTCAAGCTGAAAATATTAACTCCTATTACAACGATAATAAAATAGTAAATTATTATTATAACCGGAAATTGCTATCACGGTCATACCCTGGGCTGAATAAGACCACTTTCGGTCACCATCCAATGAGTTGAAGCGTGTGAAATATCAACGATACACACAGTAATAAAACATAATAGCTTAACGAACAACATTGTAGTAAGGTCAAGATTATTTCAAACACTTATTTCGCATACTGTTAATTTATTAACAGGTCATCTAATGCATTTATTTACCGAATTTCTGTCAATAGTCAATAGTATCAATTAACACAACATTATAAACATTATTGATAATTATTCATACAACTGTCTGACTGACAAGTGACAGATGACTGCGACAAATTTGACATTGGCAGTTTACTTCACAAACCACCCACAGACTATTACTGATTGGTCTCTCTGTACCATTGTCCATGCTCTGTACCATAGTGGCTGGAACGGCTGGGTGACTGGCTGTGAATACAATGTGATCAACCGAGGACACCGAGGTCCGATTAAGCAACAGCGGAAGTGGTCGCGGTCGGTAGTTGGATGGGTGACCGCCAGTCAGTGGCACACTCGTATTTTTATTTCCATATTATTCACAGCATCTATATGCTGTATCTAGCAAAATCCAAATAAAGTCCAATGCCCTTATATTAAATGTGCCTAGGATCTTATATAGATTACGTTTATCCTTTTATTTGGTTTACCCCACAGACATATAAACAGAAGGTTTACCCTTGGAATTTAATAAATACCTATAATTTCGGTTAAGAAGTAAGTTTGGCACCGGTACATATTATATACCGCTATCTGATTCAATAATTCTAATGTGTATGGTTCTACATGTGCATTAGTATGACCCGTCTTCAAATCTGTTTTAAATTGTACAGCAATTGTTTTCAGTTCTTAATTTACAAAGTATTTATATGATTCAAGCTAGATTATTTTGTGAACTGGCACTAAGGTCTTCCTTTTACTGAAGTATGCAGTGCGCAAGTCCAAATAACCTCAATCCAGTCCACACTATAAATTCACACACATAGCTTTATCATTATACTTTTAACAAATAAAACCTCTTACAAATAAGCACAAAATATTTTGAATGAATTTATTGATTTTACAATAAATATTAGTAGCAGTTGTTACATCTAGTGATTTTACGCTATTAAATGTTCAAGAGTTTTCAAAATGATGTAATGTACATTAAACTATTGAATGTAAAAAGTAAAAATTTTAGCATGATTTGAACACAATTTGTAACTAATGGACTAAAGTGAAGAGTGAGACAGAAAATGTTAAATGACGCACAAGTACAGTCGCCACCAAATTTACATGACCGTGATGCTAGCAGCACAAATAGTTTAAACAGGACAGTAAAAACTTTGGAGTACAAGGTACAACGCTCAATGCATACACGTGTGTTTGGGTAAACATTACATAATAAAGTGGATAATAATTTTTCTAGGGCTTACTATGGACGTGTGCGTTAAGAGAAATATGCTTAGCAGCGCTATGGCTTCCACTAGGTGCTTTAATTTTTTGTTATGTGACGGCATCTATATTTCAGGCAGATGAAATCCATGAAACTCATTGTAGAGTAAGTATACATTTTAATATTATCAAAGTAACCCTCTAATATTAATATAATCAATTAATTATGATGGTAATTAGGAAGTAAGTCAATAGGTTAAGAGAGAGATGGCGTAAAATATAGTTTTTCCAGCCAGCCAGTAATGATCTTTCTTTTTTATAAAAAAAAATGAAATAAGTTATTAAAAAATAGTAATGCAATTTTCTTACGCGCGCAGCGTTCTTTATATATATTATACTCTTATTTAATTCATTTACTTGGTATTTAATTCAAATTCACGCATATTATTCTATTTTTTATTTAGCTTTATCCACACTCAATTGAAGAATCCATCATTTTGTTGCCGTGGGTACCTGCGCATGGTCGTCATAGGTTTGCGAAAGTACATTTAATGAAATTAATGTAAATGGATAAGTTGTTTTGACTAATGTTTTACTGCTGTGATTATTAACACATTTCAGGTTTCAGATATAGCTGGTAAAATAAAATTTATTACAGGTATATAACGTAGTGCCATCAATAAGTGCGATTACTGGGATAAGCCCACAAAGATACATTTGGAGAATATGTATTGCGTACCACTTAGGACCAAGATTATTAATAGGTTCACTTTATTACAACTACCATAAGGAACGTACTTTACATATCACAGAAGAAAAGGTAAGTTAATAAAGAGTATTTCTGTGCTATAATTTGGAATCATTGATACTTATAATATCTGGTTTAAAGTATACAATGTTAAATACATAATCATCACTATTACAGGCCCGCCAACAAGCTGCCAAGTTAGGTGAAGCTTGTTACTGGCTAAACTTGATAGAGCTTTTTGCTCTCACTGGAGTCACGTACGTCTCTAACAGAGAAAACTATTGTAAGTTATAAATAAATTATTATTATTATTTATCGATAATAATCAATAATACACGGAATAATGTCCATTCATTGTTTAATCTTCCTTACACGTCATTGTACAGTCTGGTGGGTAACAGACGTATTTGAGATGAAATAAAAATTTAATTTACAGTCGTTCATGAGAAGATATTCATATTATTTATGGTGGCAGCCCTGCTCCATATGCTTTGTCGAGCGAGAGTTGGATGTATATCCAGTAATACTGTAGAACCAGTGAGGACCAATAAGCTGGTGTGGATACTCTTCTGCGTAGCTATTACTGCAACCGTTGGTCTCATTATTTTCTTCCTAAGACATCGGTTGTTATGTAGGCCACTTGGTAAGAATTTCAGAATATTTTTAAAATAACAGTTTCTGATAGATAGCTACGACGTAAGATATATTCGAATTAATTATGATAAATATACTACAAGACGCATAAATTACAACTAGATACAATTATTAAAATACATTATTATATCATATTATCATGCTTAATATATATACATAATAAATGGACTTAAAACACCATTTACCTATAATCCATCCAAATTATAATTAATCCGATACATATTGAGCTATTTGGCACTGTAATAATTTCTTGAACATTATTATTTCAGCTTTCACGTGGTTTTCAGTGTGTGAATATATTCTCGCGATAACAAATATGGCATTTCATGCCATTGTGGTACGAGATCTTCCATTACACGAACTACAAGTCGTGTGCCCTACCAGTGATAAGGCGAATTGATTTGCACGTTAGATTTTTAGGCGTTTGCTTGGAAATAGAGCCAAAATGTACACGCTAGTTTATAATGTATTTTCATAGTATAAACTTTAATATAATGTGCTCGTGGATGGGCAACCCTAGCCTTAACCTGTGATCAAGAATCTCATAACACCATACATTTTAAACCGTCATTGTTATTTGCTTCTGTTGTTATCACTATATTATTATGATTTTTATAAAATTATGCCCATTATAGAAATGAATATTATCTAGTCAATTTAAAAAGCAGATAAATTTTCTACTGCCATTACGCTAGGCCACAAGTAGTCCTACCTGCTTTGTATTTTATAGGCCAACGAAATTTGCATTGATCGAAATAAACAAGATAGATAATAGATTTACTTAGTATTGAATTTCGCCAGAGACTGTGTAGGTATGGCTACTGTACAATAAGTTAGCTACATTATTAATAGTTATTTAGAACAAACGAAAGAAAAGCACTGATAACAATAAGTAGTGCTTTTGTCTTAATTGATTACCAAAAATGTCACCAATGGTTATAAGGTCGAGAAACTGTTTCTTTTCAAAATTAAATGGACCAAATTGTAAATAACAATCAAAGTGTATTGTTTTTACACATATCCCGAAATTTTAACAAACAATTGAAATATTGTATTTTTTATATTGAACGGTAAATGTCAGCACTAGCGCAATCATAAAATATATTTTTTTTTATCATTGCGATATTATCAGTGTTTTAATTTATCTTCTTTAAAAGTGTTCTAAAATTCTTGTCGTTACATTTTTGCTATGTCCAACAATACAGTCAAAACTCATTATTTCATAGTGATAGGCATTCAGTAAACAAGTTACGAATGCAGAAACCATATGAATTGTTGATTTGTATGGGAACACGGGCGTAACTAGGGATGGAGCAGCATATTGGCCATAGGCTTTATATTGTTAATGTATAATAGATACTGAATAAAAAATTGGGACTGTGCTGTTAACCATTAAGGAGTTCCCTCGGCTGTAGCCAAATCTGGGTAAAATGTATTGTCATCAAAACTTTAGCAATGTGTAAAATTTCAACTCCTAAGGAAAAGCGGAAGTAGGTCTAATTAGGCTTGCAAGATTTGACCCAAACAGGGCAAACTAAATAAAACCGTTTAAAAATGTCTTATTTGTTATAAAATATTCAAATAACATGACATTTAGTAATGTTAGCATTAGGTATAGATACTTAGAATTAAGCTGTTTGTTATTATGTTTACCTTCTGTTATGGTATAGTTTGTTAATATGTTTATGAAAACATTTAAAAATTGTTAAAGAGTGAGTATTATGTTTACACATAATATAGTTTAAGCTAGCCCATACTAAGTCTACTATAAATATATACAAAAATTCTTTGATAAGATAAAAATCACAAATTTCAAATTTCTATCTACATTATACCGCTTCGTTCTTGCATAAGTTATTAGTTGATTATTTACAATGGGCCAAATGCAATTTACTCTCGGGGGTTTATCTATGTCTTTAATAATATCTTTAATTCCAAGAAAAGACATGTTACCTAACAAGTGAGTGCTTTTTGGATGGTAACAATGACGATGATGCACTAAGTTGATTTTAATTATAGAAATAACACTTTAATAAAATTATTACTTACGCACAACCCTGTATTATAGTATGTAATACCTATAGGTAGTTACTTCCACTTTTAAACTTTGATTGATTTTATTATTATAAGTATTATTACATAGTGTGTTCATTAAAAAAATTTATAAAAAAAATATTTTTTTCTAGGAATTTAATTTTCTTATTCATGAATATTGTCAATTGTTACGTAGTGTAAGTGAATAAGTACAAAATGTGATGCACAAAGAGGCAATTAAAGAAATATAATATGCCGAATTACAACAAACAATTTAATCCTAAGCATAGCCTTAGAGAGGAAGTTATTGAATTCGGGCTACAAAGAAGATGCAATAAAATATTGCAAATATTATTAAAATCGCTAAACACAGCTTTACATCCAATTTACATCATCATTTTAAGTTCATGAAGTTGGATTGATAGGTTATTGTAATTTTATTTAGCCCTTTTTGATTTTTATTATAATTATATAATAGACTTTTTATTATATTTATTATATCGTACTTTATTGCAGCAAATGCCATTGTATTATCGCTACCATAAATCTTGAGTAGCATTTTAATAATTTAACAATTTTAGTTATTCATTTAATTTAATTACCCTATCTATTAGTATTTTTTATAAATACCCTCGAAGAAGGTAAACTCTGCGCAGTGCGCGTGTGCCTACACTTAGGTACAGATTACGGCATACATTAAACGCTTTTATAATTAATTTTTACAAATGTTGTTTAACGAAGCATTATTTATTCTTAGATACAACAATAATTATAGTATGTATAATAAATATGTATTTTTAACATATATTAAATAAAAAAGTTTTTAGCCTGCAAGGATTGCAAGCAATAATACTTTATTAGGTTTTCAAACTAATTTAATAGTTAAAATAGTGTACCTTTTAGTGAAAGTAAATGTAAATTATTTGTTGAGAACTTCAATATTGTACGAAATCATAGATATATTATTTTAATTATTTAAAAGCATCTGTATTGTTTTACATTCTTCAATAAACCTTTGATTCTTCAATAAAACATTTGACTGCAGTTGTAAATAAAACATTAAAGTAAGTAGTTGTAATTTTTTTCACTCACGTTATTTTACAGTGATGAACTATTTTCTATTCGATTGACTGTACTTTTACAAGAATATTTTAGATTTTGTTTTAATATTTTTCCAACTGATGTCAGATCAGATGGCACTGCTTAATCTTTATAATCATACATTAATCCGAGTTTATAATAATTGAAAAGCCATGAAAATTTATAGTAGTGTAAAAAATAATAACAAGAATAATTTCGTGCTAATTATTTAATTTTGTACCTGGGTGGGCTGAATAACAGCCATGGATGTATTACTCTAACTGGAGTTATGTAACTGGACTCTAACTGGACTTAAGTAACTTTGTAGAGGTATCTGATGACGGATGACGTCGTAACCGAAGGACCATTTTTCTATTATGTCCATGATATATATAGCCCAGGATATGTCATTCGATTATGATTTTTTATAATGAAACATGTAAGATTAATATTATAATAACGTAATTGTGTGGTAGTTTGCAACACTGCGCCAAAAAGGTAATGTAATTTTTCAGTGTGGCGATTACGGTCATCGAGGATTTGTGAAAATTTGTGAAAAGTGTAAAAGTGTATGTTGCTTAAAATTTGGTGTCGTACTGTTGTCAATTATCCGTGGGGATTTACAATAAAAACAATTCTAATATTTTAAATTCAGTAATTTTGAAAAAAAAAATAAAGTGTTTTATTTGAACATTATAATTTTTTACCACGAGAAAAATAACTGTATGAAAATAGGACATAATTTGTGTGGACACCCTACAATAATGAAGGACAACCTCAATCCGGGCTGTGATTGGTCGATTAGTAATTAAGAAATGACGTCATCGAACTTCAGGTGAGGTACATGGCCAGCAATCCAGATAGAATAATATATCCATGATAACAGCAGAGAATATCTTTGGAGCTGTCACATCGCAAAACAAAATACCGCCCTCTGGACTTTGGACCAAGAAGTTTTAAATGTCAGTTTTTGACAAAGTGTAATAAGCACAGGTAATAAGTGTGTAATTTTCATACTGGGTTATGGGTAGCTCATTTAATATGTCTGTGGTCACATCACATCACACCACAACAAGTTGTGATATAAAGTAAAAATAAATAAATAAACGCTACACACTCAGAGCCCCACACTATGATTCCTTGTGTCGTGGATGCCATGAACAACACACGAAGACTAGAACACAAACTTTAATAAATGAAAACAAATCAGATATCCTATCGGGCCTACATATATAAGCCCTATCGGGCAATAGTTTTATCTGTAATAGGGTAAAGTCCGGTTTACACGTGTTAAGTAGTTAAGTAGATAACTAAATTTTAAGTAAATTAATAGGTGTAAACGGACAATTTAGTAACTTTTTAGTTAAAATTTAGTTAAAATTCAGTTATCTACATAACTACTTAATACGTGTAAGCCGGACTTAAGTGGGGAAAAATATGAAAGATAAGACAAATATGAATACTACTGCAAATGATAAATAACATAAGTTACTTTACTTTACGAAATTTTTTAAAAATGTAATAATTTTAATTAAAAATATAACAATTGTCAAGTCAAAAAAATTGTTTCTTTAAAATCACAATGAAACAACTTTTACTAACTAACACAATTTTGGCAAAAGAACTGGGTTTTCGCTGCACGCCGCGGCTGAGACATAACATTTTTTGGCTGCTAACTTTCACGGTGGATCGTGCGTCGATTAAATATCGACACTTATTTTTTACTATTAATTTTCTGCAATATAGCAACACCTTATTCGTCAATTTATTGTTCAATTATTTACATTCAGTTTGTCACAACAGCAGTTATTTTTCGTCACAAACTGATAACACTGTAAATGGCCCAGGTTACACGTACAGTAATAATTAACAGATTAGACGTACACTTATAAAATTTTTTGAACACAATTGAATTATATCCTGGGACTATAAATATCATGGACGCCATTCCAGGTTACGTCATCTGCCTCCAAGTACCTCTTCGAAGACTGGCTTCCAATTATAATATAAGGTTTTGGTTGGCATCAATAGAAAAACCCTGGTATATCTGTAGAAATCATTGAAGTACATACTATTACTAGCGTATATAACAGACACCCCGAACATCGAGTTGGGGGAATGCAATGATTCATTCATTCACTCACTCGCTTGTCACTTGCCTGCGCTCATTGTGGCCGCATGACAAAATTGTTTAGTAACAAACTGAAAAAATGCCGTCATTCGTGATAAGAAGCTGTCACAATTGCACGAAAAAAAAAACTTAACTTAACTTAACTTATATCAACTAAAACGAATTTATTTCAATTATTATGTAATGTTCCCGCCATTTTTGAATGAAAAAATCATGAGACGAGTTTACACACTTGGCAAGCCGCAAGCGTGTTAATGGACTAAATAGGCTTGTTTAGGCTTGCCGACGCGACGCTTGTAATGTGACCAAATTGTGATGTTGGCTTTTCGACACGAATCAATGGTAAACGATTGAAAATCGTTCAAACGCTTTTAAAATACTCAGTATCGGTCTTAGTCAAATAAATAATCCCGATAAGAATGACTAAAGTACCTACTCTGTGGTAAATAAAAAATTAAGTGTATTACTTTAATCAGTTAATTCAATTAAACATTACCTACATCTAACATTTGGGAGAGCTTGTAAAAGTTTGGAGTCGTTGACTGTTTGTCGTGGTTCGGCAAGTGTATTATACAAAGTTACTCTATGGCAAGTGTGTAAATATGCCTTCTAGAGTTTGAAAAAAGAACGGGTCATCGCGGTGGCGGGACACACATTTTGTTCGAGATGTCTGTTTTATGTCATTTACTTCAATGGTAGAAATTAGTATTTTAGTTCTTTGACTCAAAGTTCAGAGGGCGTTACGAATAGCTTCAATGACACGCCATCTTTCGGCTTACTACTTTGATTGAAACTTTTGCATAGATGGCGCTACTTACTACAGCCGGAACATTATGACACTGTAGAACGATGGTTGAACGAAAGTCGAAACAAAGATGGCGGCAAACAGGAGCCGCGCAGGTAGGTATAAACTTTGTATGTAGGAGTGTATACGTATACAAAATTTCACGTTTGACCACTCCAGCTTCACACACAAGTATAGTAAACCGGGTGTGCGCGGGGTAAGGGGAGGAACGTCCGTGAAGTTGTGTCAGCATATGCGCAAACGAGGTGCGCATTCGTCGCGTGCGTTGTCGGGATTCTTTGTGCCATTCTTCGCATACCAATAAGAGTATATTCTTTAAATTTACTATTGAAATTGACATTTCATCAAAATTCGCCCCTTCACTACACTTTCGGACTCCGTAATAGGTGAGTAAAAATAATTTTAATGTGATTTTCATACAAATAAAGTGAGATTTTGGTGATTTTTATTCGGGAATGTCAACAATGCGATCGCGATCCTGCAATATTTTACATAGTTGTCGCGTTTGCTTCGCTTTAACTTCCGGTCGTTTGGGTGTCGGCATTTCGCGATGTAAACATTATCTAGTTTTGAGATATGAACGCGTAGGTGAGGTGTTAGGGCATGAAGTGTGCTCAAGTTGTTTTTGTGTTGTTAATTTTGCCTGAGTGTGCTTACTGTGATGGCGCAATTTTCGAAAGACGCGGTATGGTATCGTTCGCCCGTGATACACTTCAGTCGCGTTTGTGGCCGTATGCGATTTGACGTATTCCGCGTGCGGTGATGACACTTGTCAGGTTATTTTATGAAATGTCAAATGTTTTGTATGTAATGCGCGAGTGATTAGTAAACAAATTGACAGTGGAATTTGTATTGATGCAGTGAAATTCTTAAAGTGACGTGGACTGTTATTAGTAATAACAGATATTACGCGAAATTTATCCAAGGCGTGAGTATTTGATTCGTGTAGCAATAATAAACAAACAAATTCTTGAAATACTTTAGTGAATTCCTTCGAACTTCAGTCTGGATTGTAAAACCTTTTAAAGCATTTTAATTGAATTTGATGATGTTTATTTACGTTTCGGTGAATATGAAAAACATTCATTATGTATTTAAGTATAGATTTAAAGCTTTATTAATAATATAAAAAAGTGAAAAAGTTTTATTCGGTACTAATTATTAAATTACTAAATAATCGTCATTAATATAATAAATGTTAAGTAAATTTTGGGTAAAAAAAAATTAATCAAGGTTTATGGAGTCAAATAAAATATAAACTTATTTATTTTCTATTATGCCTTGATATGCCTTAATTACGATGCATTATTGTATCCCGTTCATCACTATAAAAAAGATTGAACCCTCTAACACTTAATATAGATATTGAATTAAATATGAATATTATTAAGATTGTGAATATTTATGACGAAACATTAACCCACGCAAATCTACCCGACGCGACGCAGCAACATGTCTCATTTTATATTTTTTTAATCAGGAGATGCCTATAAGATTTTTTACTGTCTTTATTAAAACATTTTTAATAAAATTGATACACATTTTTGCTTGTAGAATTTTTACTCTTAATTACTTAATAATTTAAATTAAAACCTATCAGGCTATAACGTTCTCACTCGGGCATAGGGTTACCAGTTAGCAAGACTGAAATATCTAGACAAAATTTGAAACAGTCGGGATTTGTCCTGACAAAAAATTTTTTTTGGAAATAGCCGCCAACGAGCTGACGACGAAAAAAAACGGATAGAGCGCGTACGGCAAACGCGTTCTTATTAAAACAAGATGTTCGCAACTTGCAATTGTTTTTATTTCATATTTAGAAGAAGAATCAACTACACATAAATACAAGAGTGTACAGATTAAATATACCTGTTTTGATAGACCTATAATATAACAATAGTTCTGTTGAATCGAGTAAATTGTCGGGACATTTTGTATTTTGTCGGGAGTCGGGACTCTGGACATCATGTGAAATGTAAGGACTATCCAGACGAATCTCGACCATCTGGCAAACCTACCCGGGCACAGGTGCACAGGTTCGCTTTATTTATTTTTTTATTTTATTAATTACAAAAAAAAATAAGACGATAAACGAAGGAATAAACCTACTCAATTATCTAAACAAAAGTTCTGTCATCATTTATTTATTATTGATTTCGTCAACATTGCGATCGAACTTACCTGCTAGCTATTGTATTATTAATTATTATATTCCTGTGATTGATAGTGTTTAGTTTTGACTGGCCCGTAATCGTAAAGATAGATTTTTTTTTTGTAACTTATAAGTTAATACTTGACTACAATCCCACCTGATGGTAAGTGGCGATGAAGTCGTTGGTGGTAAGACGCATTAACTTAGTAATAGCCTATTCACTCTTGCCTTGAAGACACTTACATTGATTTAATCCATTTATATATATCGAAAAAAAAATTGGTCCATTTTAATGTAATAATTCTTCCGTCGATTTTTTTTTCAATTAAAATGACTGACATAAAATATTACAAAAACAGTGGATAAATAATATTAATAGGTAACATAAATACTTACCTATTTAGGTAAAAAAATCTAAGACTAGGCGGCTAAAAATAAATCGTTTAGCATAAATAAATAATATGCGTTAATTTGCTATTGAATGGAAACTACATTGGAGTTTCCGTCGCTTCATTGATGTACTAGGGTTCTACTTAACTAAATTATAAAATGAACTAGAATCCGGCATACCTAAATACGAAAAGTCTAGTAAAAAGTATAAGTCAAATACATGTCATTACTAAATGAAATTTAAAGGTTAACACAAAGCAAAGATTTAAAAAACTGAACAACTAGGTAAACATTTAACCATTTATTTATTAGTCAACTGACATTAGATTAGACCGATCTCCAATATACGACTTTTTTACGGTCATTTAAAATACATTGAAAACATTTTGTCACAATAGGACGACATGGCGAAAATTTCAAGAACATACTATTTGATATCTATAATATACCTACACCCCGACTCAGATTCACATAGGGTTACTTTAATCGCTCCTTAGCAAAGAATCACCATACAAAGGGCGTTAGTCACTTCATTATCAATTAATTAGTGTATTGGTTCATGGAAAATATTAAAAAGGCCCGATCAAGACCAATCTAGCGCAACTTAGGGGTCACCTATGTCCAGCCGTGGACCTCCAAGTGCTTGATGGATGCATAGATAAATGTGTTACGTGTACCTCCTACACGTAACATATTTATCTATGGAAAGAGCTAGCTACCTAGCTCTTTTCTTTCTAGCCGGCAACGTATTGGTGATGCCTTTGATGTTCCTGATGTCAATGGGTGATGATGGCCACTTTTCATCAGTTGAGCCGTCATTCGGTCGTCGGCTAAGTAGGTAGGTACATAAACTATAAATGTATTTGAAACAAGGATGTGTAAAATTAAATTAAAAGCTAATTAATTAATTGTAAGTATAGCAGCATCGGTCACTTTGTTTGGCTCTGGGTCTATCGGCGGCATAATAAAATGTGATTCGAGTTGTATAAAGCAAAAACGCTCAAATCCTAGTTTTTACTATTGTTTCGTATCGTTTTATTACTTCTATACTATACCTATTCTACAAAATTAAATGGTATTTGCATGAATAAGTTTCTATACTACGTATTATTTATGTACGAATTATGGCGGTCTAAAGAGAGAATAGTAGTAGCATTGTGTTTATTTTATAATACACTAGGAAATCGCCCTCGCTTCGCTTCGGGAAAAATAGTAATGTGTAAATGCTTATGTCACCCGGGGATTGTGTAGCTTCCCAACAGTGAGAGAATTTTTCAAATCGGTTCGGTAATTACGGAGCCTATTCAATGAAAACAAACAATCAAATCTTTCCTTTTTATAATATTAGCAGTATAGATAATATCAACATTACAAATAATTTAGAATTTATATACAAAATATTTGCCTGATTCATGTAGGTATCTAAAGCAACTTAGTATCAAGTACCTAGTTGTTTAAAAATATTTAAATTAATATAAGTTTTGGAATGTTATTACACCCTACTTCCTCCCAGTATCGGATGAAGCTTTAGATGAATTAAATAGTGAAATAAACAACAACTACTTATCCTATCATTTATTTAATTTGGAATAATAAATGCAATGTGCAAAAGTTAATCTATTTAAATTGATTAAATTTATACAATGATGAAAAGTTAGCTAAATAGCCAAAAATATTTCCTCGTTTCTTTTTTATGCATTTAGTTTTCAAGCCACAAACAATAAAGAGTCGATAGGGTAGAAGTACGTATTCCCGGTAAGGTCCGAGTAACCGGTAACTAGTCAGTTTTTCTATCATTACACCATTCTACCAATATTACCTTAAAGTTTGTTATTGGCAACATATTCTTGGTAATATTTTGCACAAATGCTAATGCAACAATGACTAAAAAGTGCAATGGTCTCGAAACTGTTTAACATTAAAAGTGGCATAAAGGAATTTATTACAAAAGTGCTAAGTTCTGTCACTGAACTAGGACGTCACCGCGTCATACTGTTGAGCTTTCCATGCTGCTGCGGATAACAATACGATAGGAGGATTACATTATTTAAATATTTGAATAAATTATCTAGCGATATAACCTGCAACTTTAAATGAATTTAATTGGAATGTTAATATTTTAACGTTTCACATCTATTGGTACTCATAAATCCCTACTGGACCTAGTACCCGGCATTTTCTGTCGGATATTGGTTCGCGCATCAAACTTGTACCATAACCCGTTAAAGTATCGTTATTGAACCTTATTGCCTTCACATAAGTCTCATTTTAGCTTGAAACTGTACACTTTTCTGCCGGATACTGGTACGTGCATTAACACTTGCCCCTAAACCTGTCATGGTCCTTATTGCCTTGAGTTAAAGTCTCACATTCCTTGGAATTAATAATATGTACCAACCAAGTTTATTTTGGTTGCTTTTTCGTTTTTTTGTAGTAATTCTATATTATTGCTAGAAGATTAAGATGGATATTAAGGCATGTGGCATAACTTGCAAGAGATGTTTAATTTTTAAATTTCAGCCAATCATTACTGAGAAGCAGAAGGCCATATTAAAGGCCATGGAGGCAGTCGAAAAAGGGGCCTTAATTTCAGCTGCTACCAGGCAGTACGGTATCCCACGTTCAACGTTGTTTATATCTAGTTCTTTCAGTAAACCTGATTGTATTCAAATGTAGAGTTTGTTAAAATGAAGCCATAAGTTGATATGAAGCCATAAGTTAAAGCATAGTTACCTTATTTTGAATACTAGATAGATAGCAAGTTCAATTTCTTCTATTTTGTACGGGTATTTAAGCGTTTTCTATCTGATATACTGATTCATGTAAGGTTAGTGGTATACATATTTGTTACTAATGACCCAAGTGGTGTCCGGGTTCACTTTGTAGAATAGCACCACTCCCGTTTTTCCTGGGATGTTGTAAAAGGCGACTAATAGGATTAAAATCCAATAGATGAACAAATACCGGTCATATTACCTGCGGTCATCACCTATGGCATACACGGAAAAACCACGGCCCCCAGTCCCCGGCAGTCCCACTATTCCTGACTACGGTAGCGGTCACGGTAACGGTGGGGCAGGGGATGCGAAGATTCGCCAGAAGAGATTAGGTTACCACCACAAGCAACAACGACCTCTGCACTTGGCAACATCCAATACCAGGACAATGAAGACCGACGATAAGATATACCTACGAGCTGGAAGCTAAGATGAACAGGTTGAACTGGAGCATATTGGTATTATCCGAAGTCCGAAGACAGGGGGAGGACATGATAATACTCAAATCCGGCAACCTTTCTATCACAGGGAGGGCGAACAACTGTCCCAAGGTGGTGTCGGGTTTCTTATCCACAAGTCCCTCATCAACAACGTAATACAAGTTCGGAGCGTGTCGACCAGGGTAGCGTATTACACTCACAATATCCAAACGGTATTCATTGAAGGTCGTACTACGATCCGACTTCGACACATTCTGACGCTGAGGTGGAGGTTAAGTGAGGATATTATTATAGTAGAGCCATGAATACCTCTAAATCTCATTTCACAGTTGTGATGGAGGACTTCAACGCTTGAATAGGCATGCGAAATGGCGACGAAAAAAAGGTGAGGCCTTTTGGCATTGGATGTCGGAACCAACGAGGCCACTTGCTGGCTAACTTTCTGGAAAAAGAAAACCTCTATATGATGAACTCCTTCTTCAAGAAGAAGCCTCAGCGCAAGTGGACTTGGATTAGCCCTGGCGGTTCCACAAAGAGTGAAATAGATTTGATTCTAGCCAGAATGAAAACTATCTTTGTCAGCCGACAAACGGCACATATTTATTGATGTCTCAGTGATTAGTAGGTTTAAAACCGGGAGAGATCACCAAATGGTACGAGGCACATTAAATATCAACGTCAAGCTCAAGCGGTCTCACCTAATGAAATGAACTCTCCGCCCAACAGCTGTCCAAATCCAAGGCTCCGAGAACTTTCAGTTGGAGTTGCAGAATCGATTCGCGTGCTTATATTATTGTGATACAGTTGACTAGTACAATAACAGGATGGTAGCAACAGTCCACGAGGCAGGGTTAAAGTTCTATAAAACCCGCCTCCGTGGTAGTTCTCGGATTCTCTCAGAACATACACTCGTTCTTATGAGGGATAGACGAGAACTGTGTGTGCAGTCTTCAGCCTCTATGGCAGAGTACAGGTGCTTCAGTACGCAGATCTCGCAGGATCGCAGGATAGGCTAACGACAAGCGAGCTAAGTTGACCCGACACTATACCGAAGATACCCCGGACGTCAGTCTGTATGAAATTGGAAGGGCCCTGAAGCAGCTTAAGAACAACAAGCCACCGGGCGATGACAGAATCATAACTGAGCTGTTAAAAGCTGGAGGAAAGTCGCTCTTACTAGTGCTTCAGAAGTTGTTTGATTCCGTTATCAGTAGTTTTGAAGAACTATAGGCCCATTGCACTTCTGAGTCACGTTTACAAGCAGTTTTCAAGGGTACTCTCTAATCGCATAGCACGCAGACTTAACGACTTCCAGCCTCCCGAACAATCCGGATTCCGAAAAAGCTATAGCACCATGGACCACATACATTCACTCAGGCAGGTGATACAGAAGACCGAAGAGTATAACCTGCCGCTCTGCGTAGCTTATGTGGATTACGAAAAAGCCTTCGATTCTATCGAGACCTGGGCGGTGCTGGAGTCTCTTCAGCGGTGCCAGACATCGATATATCGAGGTGTTGAAATGTACATTTATACAAATCAGCCACCATGTCAGTCCGATTACACAATAGAATCACGAATCCCATCCAATTGCAGAGGGGTGTCAGGCAAGGGGACGTTATTTCCCGGAAACTGTTCACCGCTGCTTTGGAAGACATTTTCATGCTAATGGAGTGTAAAGGGCTCCGCATTAACATCAATGGTGGACATCTCACACATCTTCGATTTGCTGACGATACAGTAATCCTATGTTAGGACTATGCTAGGGGACCTCACAGTACCTCACAACGGGTGAGTCTTAAAATGAACATGGACAAGACAAAAATCATGTCTAATGTCCATGTCACACCCGTACCGATAGTTGTTGACGGCACTGCTCACGTAGTTGTCGACGAGTACATTTACCTGGGACAAATGATCCAGACCAGATGGGTAAGTCCAACATCGAATTCGAACAACTCGAACGAACGACTAACTCGAAGTATCCAACTCGGCTAGGCAGCGTTCGGGAAATTACGACATATATTTTCATCCAAAATTCCTCAGTGCCTGAAGTCGAAAGTGTTTGAGCAATGTATGTTGCCAGTGTAAACTTATAGACCCAAGACGTGGTCTTTTGGCGTTGGTCTCATTCAAAGGCTCTAAGTCACGCAGCCCGCTATGAAACGAGCTACGTTAGGTATTTCACTACGAGATAAGATTCGTAACGATGAAGTCCGCAGGCAAACAAAAGTTACCGTACCGACGTAGCTCACAGTGTTAGCCGACTGAAGTGGCAATTGGCAGGCCACATCGTTCGAAGGACATTTAACCGATGGGGTCACAAAGTCCTCAAATTGTAGCCACGTCTCGGTAAATCACTGGTCGTCCAGACGACCTAAACGTTGGACCCAGGACCGGTTGGTGTGGCGTTAATTAGCAAAGGCCTATGTCCAGCAGTGGACTTTAAGAGCCTGTTAGATAGATATTTGTTACCAAAGTTATGATAAAATAGGTCTTTTTTACCTATGAAATTGGACAGATGACCTAAAGAAGACAGCGGGAAGCCGCTAGATTTAGAAGACCCAGGACCGGTTGGTGTGGCGTTAATTAGGAAAGGCCTATGTCTAGCAGTGGAGTTTAAGAGCCTGTTAGATAGATATTTGTTACCAAAGTTACGATAAAATAGGTCTTTTTTACCTATGAAATTGGACAGATGACCTAAAAAAGACAGCGGGAAGCCGCTAGATTTAGAAGACCCAGGACCGGTTGGTGTGGCGTTAATTAGGAAAGGCCTATGTCCAGCAGTGGACTTTAAGAGCCTGTTAGATAGATATTTGTTACCAAAGTTATGATAAAATAGGTCTTTTTTACCTATGAAATTGGACATTTTATAACCAGCATTTTCAGATTTACTTATCTGTGTATTGGTGAGCAATTCGAAATTCAAATAAATTTTATTTCAAAGCCGTGTTATTTTAATTTCAAATTCAGTCATCTGGTTTTTAGATAGTGATTTTTTTTGTGAAATTGTGGTAGTTTTTGGCGCCATGGTTAAATTGAAGATTCGTACAATTTTCGAATATGAGTTCTTACGTGGAAGTACCGCTGCACAAACAACACGAAACATTAATGACATGTCCCGTACATGCCGTCCCTAACACTCCTTGCATAAACATGGTCCATTATTGATTCAATCATTTTAAATCTTGAAATTTTAAGTTGAAGAACGAGCCTCACGGTCGACTTGTAACCATTGTCGACAACGACGAATTGAAGGCGATAGTGGATCTAACTCAATCCATGGCTGAGCTTGCTGCGAGCTTTGGAGTTAGTTTCAAACAATATTGAAGCACTTACGTCAAATCGGAAAGATAAATAAGCTAGATAAGTGGGTGCCACACGCATTAAGCGACCAACAGCGAGACTTGCGCGTCGAAGCATGCATAGCACTATTAAATCATCATAGAAACGAGGGAATTCTAAATGGAACTGTTACCTGCGATGAAAAGTGGATCTTGTACGACAACCCTAAGTCTTCGTCTCAGTGGGTGGACCCGGGCACAGCACCTAATCAGTGCGCTAAAAAACATTACTCCTAGGTAGGTGATGGTAACTGTCTGGTGGACCAGTGCCGGACTTGTACATCACAGCTTCTTACCGAATGGCACAATAGTAACGTTAGATGTCTATTGCCACGAATTGTAAACAAAGATGGAGAATCTCGCAATTCAAGAACCAAGACTGGCCAATTGTTCTTCACCATCGCTTTTCCACGACAAACCGCGAGCTCACACTTCACAACAGACCATCGCAAAGCTACAAGAGTTACAGCTGCTCTTGCTCTCCGTCACCTGCCGTACTCACCGAACCTTGCCAAAACAGATTTCTACTTTTTTCAAAATTTGGACAATTTTTTAAGTGGGAAAAAGTTCAACACCCGAGAGGTAGTTCAAAACGCTTTCGCGGACTTCGTCGCGTCCCGTCCGGCAGACTTCTACAGTAAAAGGATAAACAAACTGCCATCAAAATGGCAAAATTGTTTATATAAATTCATATAAATCTCCAATTTCATAGGTAAAGACCTAATACTTACAATTTCACAAATAATTGCAGTAAGTAGTACTTAAAATAATGTGATTCATATATATGTATAATTTGTCTTAAATATATTTTGTATATTTTATTAAAATTAACGTGTATTCATTGGTATAAAACCTGTTTTAAGATAAAAATGCAATATTTCTGTGAACTTTAATGTCAAGCAATAGAGTTTAAATTCGCGGTAAAATTTACCGGATTCCAGGACAATTTACCGAATACTAGTACAAATCTAACGGGTACTGGGACAAATGGCCTATTTTTAGTTTTTTTGAAATTATTGTGCATAAATCTTTGTACATATTAATATAAAACGATACAATAATCTGAGAACTAGAATAAATTACCTACCAAGTCATGTATATCTCGATTTAATAAGATTATTAGTTTTTAAATAACAGACCTGCAAAGTCAGCGAATATCAAAATTTCACGGATATTGGGCCGTTTACCCTACTATTCGGGAGTATATGTAGAATATCTACAATCTACATAATGTGTATGAAATAACATGAATCATAGATACAATCCATTCATGTTATGAATCACCTTCTATTTTCTCTTTGCAATCACTCAAAGGCGCAACAGGAAACTCCATACAGAAGTTGGCTCGATCGCAGCCTGTTCCTAGATGCTGTGGTACCGCGAAGTGCGGCTCACAGTAGTCACACTTCTCTAAAGATCGAAGCTCTGTGAGTATCTGTTGGTCTCTCGAACCAGTGCCAAGAGTTATTTTGGTCAATACGGTTGATGTTTTTATTGCGCGTCGCGACGCGGGCGACGCGAAGTGTAGAAACACACTTTACACTTAATGCGATTACTGAACTATAAAATTAGAGATAGGTGAGAATGTCTGCAGCGTATTCTACCACTCTGCTCCAGACTCCAGTATAACTTGGAGGTTTTATTCAGCTATAGGCCTAGTTTCGGAAGTTGATATCTTCCAAATAAACTCCCATATTTTAATAATTCCCATAACTACATGCTTCGGGAACGACGATTTAACGTGTCATAAGAAAATGATACCTGAAAATGATAACGAAATCTTGCCACTACCAGCCATTTCATTTCTAACCGCATCTGGGTTTTACTGTCGATCATTTACGATCGCGTCGGGCTGGAGAACTCCTTCAAATCACGCGCGAGGTTTGTTTCCTCAAATCATATTTTATGATTAGTTGCGGCCAGAACTAACTCGTAATGTGCCATGCGATGATAATGGTGCGATTTGATTGTGTCGCATGGCGTCATCCCTATATATAAAATGGTCCTATAAAAAAGGCAGGGCAGCATGTCGCAATAAAATAATAGAGAGACATTCCTTCCTTCATTAACGTCTCCTTATAATCTTCATTTCATCTTCATTTTTCTCCGTATTTTGGTCATCGTCGTATGTAGAATAAAAGACGTAGTGTGCGAATTTGTTCAAGATAATATGACTGACGCAAAATAAATCCGTTCATTTTGTAGCGCATGTAAGTTATAGTACCTACCTATATCAAAGACAAAAAAATTAACAAAGACCTTTACCCGTTTATACATAATATAATAGTTTGTCCATGCCTTTTATATAAATACTCGTACGTTAAATGACAAATACGACAGTTATGCCTGATATTATTCCTATGATTGAAAACGCTTCCGCAATACTAGCAATCTGACTTACTATCTGTAGGCCTTCGTTACGTGTTGACTCTCGTATTGTCCCTTTTTTATAGCCGTTTGAGCTGTTTCACGAGTATGGTTCTGGCTTAAGACTGGAGAGCAACAACTCGACAGTCGACATGCAATAAGACGTAAACTGCTGACACCTACAGCCCTCACGCGGCGTCTCGCACCTAATGGTCGATCTAAAACGATTTATCACGTATAATGTCTAAGGGAAGCGAAATTAAGATTTATTTTATTCTTTGCACACACTTAGGTTTATCACGATTCTCGACTCTTAAGAAAATCCTTCATTCCTTCAATCCTTCGAGGTCATTTAGGTGATAATATCTTAAATAATTAAATTTTAACAAAATAAAAGAAATAGCCTTATCAAAAGACCACTAAAATTATGATTAAACACCTCTTTTCATATATACAATATCATTGGCTAAACATATAAAATCGTCATTGTGGATGGATCCCATGATCACAACTAAATTTTGATAATTATGGGACCAATCCAGAGGTAGGTATTGCAAACTAAAAAAAATCGAAATAGGCTGATAAATTACGGAGGTCCGAGGTAACAAAATATAACCGAATTTAGAACCTCTGTTTTTGAAATCGTTAAAATAGGTAAATAATATTTATTTTATCTAGAGGTAGAGACGGATAATAAAGTAGAGAGATAAAAAACACATTAACTCTCTTTACTCTCTACTCGTTCACTCTAATGACATCAAAGCAATCAAAACATTGTTGACTTAATTTTTATCGAAACACCGCGTGAATGATTTGATCGCCTTTACAGTAACATGATACGAATACCACTACCATTATACGAATTACCACTTACACACAAATTAAATCAACTTTAACAAGTAACGCTAAGTAACAACCTATGAGTTCTGTGACTATTCGTCAAAGAATGCAGATCAGATCAGTGCATCTATTCAATTTTCTTTTACAGTTCAAAGAATATAATAAAACCCCTAAAGTACCGCAAAGTCCGCAAACCAGAAGCAAGTGCAATAAAGTCCATAATATTTGTGAAGCTAGACGACATTGTGTGGGTCTAGCACTAAATAGGATACGGTTTAACGTATTGTGAACGGACACGGTCGACTCGGACTCCGGACGACCGAATGCGACCGACTTACGACCGCCTCACGACCGCCGGGTTACGCTACCTGCTCTTATTGACCTGCGAAAGGTTCACTCCCTAATCCTCTGACAAACTCCCCGACCACGAATCAAAGCCATTATGTGTTACGCACCAAATACCTTAATAATACGTAACCTGTCATCTGACAGCCGACTTAAATATCGTTAATAATAAGATTGATGTGTTTGTAAAAGCTCTGATTAGCTCAATGCTTAATTTTTATCAAAGTTATCTAATTTCAGTCAGATTTGGTTTTGGAAATATTGTCTTTAGTTAGGAACTAATTTATATGAAAGTTATAAATAAGAATGAATCTATGAACTGTAAGGACCTTGCCAATACTGCATAATACCTAAATATAATATGAATTCATTTATTTTCTGTCGTAGTGTCGATGCAACAGACTGCATCAAACATAGTCACCATGAATTTCTCGACATTTTCAACAATCATCCCATATTACACAAAAACTTTATGAAATATTATTAAACTCATCATTTAAACCGCCTCGCTGGGAATCGAACCCAGGACCCATGGTTCGCGGCGCGGCGGCGATCCGACATGGTAACCATTGCGCTACGCGGGTCGTCAATATACAAAAACCTTTCTTGTAAATTGTGATTCACTCTATGATCTATTGAAAAAACGGTATGAAAACCAGTTTGATAGAGTTTTTGAGTTATTGCGTTCAGACAGACAGACAGTATACGGAGCGTAGGACTGTTGATGCTATGCTGTGCTTGTACCGAATAAAAAACGATTTTTTGAACCTAATTCGTCTTAAGGTACTTAGGCAAATATAACAGGCAACAGTTGTATAATGCTTTTCTCTATTGAGCTTTGAACATTCCGCCCACTATCAGAATATCCATAATAGATACATTGTTAACGAAATATTCCGACACCACATTGGCCGCCCACCATAGACGAAAGTGTAAGTAGATTAAAGCTGCCTATCCTAATACATAAATAATAACATTTTGGAAAGGTAAGTTTTCACAATAGTGAAAATTATGGCGAACATAATGTTTTAATGAAATATTAAATTAAACATAAATATATTTTACAAAAAGTGGTTCATCGGTGTCATTAATAGAGGGCTACATAAAGCTGCCATTCTGTAAGATTTTTTTTAATCAATGATCCTCAAAGGGAAAATCATTCACCATATTGTATCTAATTAAACAAAGTAATTTATCCCAGTGATAATATACTTATTATCACTTGTTTTTACTGTAATCTAATGTAATAAAAAAGTTAGAAGTGCCGTCCGCTGCAATTTGTGTGGGCTTCGTTATAAGGCATTTAGCGTTGAAAACATTTGCACTGCCGGCTGGAGATATGATTGCGACGGGTGTCCAGTAGCCTCGCTCTATTCTCGGACTCCTATTTGTAGATTACTCTCGCATGGAACCCTCATCACTGTCCTGGTGAAATAGACCGTAATATTGTCGCAATATAGTACAAATTTATTCACAGCGAAGCGCGTGATCCGACCTTCTTGCGTAGTTGGGAAATTTGAGCGAAAGGACCCACTCCTTACCTCTTATTTATCTTAATTTCGCACTCTAAAGAAATGATAAATGAGGATTACGGGTGCGCGAAATTGTTGTCATTCAGAATTTGTATATCTCATGTTGAAGATAATATCTTCGACTAATATATTTGTGTTACATAGCGGACATGGGGCTATAAAGCGACGGTAACGCTTCTGATATTTTGGTAATGACTAATTAATTACTATTACGTGGTCAACAACCAGCCTGTTTGTTTGATAAATGTTGGATATGCACGAATTGATTATCCCCTTATATTTTTAAGCCCTTTAAAAATGTCATTTTAATTTATACGTATCAAATAACAGGACGTATCATAGAACAGATTTTACTGAATTGTCGTCGAATATACAGTCCATTTAAGTTTGAATACTTTGAAGTGACTTCAAACAAAATAGAACTGACTAGAAATAACAAATCTTTACGACGACAGTCACGATGAAAAGTGAAATATACAATACGAATGTTTAAGAGCTTTTGACGAAAATAAGAAACTACAAAATATTTTTGCTTTGTTATTCAATTTTAAAAATTGCGTAAAGAACCAACGGTATATGTATAGTATAGATACAAGAGTCTTGGTTTCATTGGCAGCATTTGTTCAGGAAAATACACTAATTTTCCATAAAAATAGCAAAGGCTTTCTATGGTAACGATAACCAAATTACAATGTAGTCCAGATTGTTGTTTAAATCGTTGTACAATGTATAAAAGCTCAATCACGGGCCTCACAAACTGCACTCGGCCGAGTATGAAACAAAACTGGAGTGGAGTTTTGCAATAATTTTCTCGATTGAGTTCACTGCACGTATTGCAGGTAGCATTCGATATGAAGCTCACTTTGAGTTCACTTGTTAAACTATCGTAATAGTCGGGATTGTTCCCGCGCCGCAGCCGCCCCCGTTCTTGGCGATTTAATTAAACTTGTTATTTGTACCTTTTATTTCACAATTGGGCCCCGTGTTCGCTTTGATTGTCTGTCGGCCTGTAAGTGAACTTAGCCTTTTGTCTGCAACGAACGTCGCTCCAATAGCGCTGAAGTTTTTATATCGGATCCAAACTATTTTTCAATTTTCTAGGGCATAGGTCATAGATAGATGTTATTTCAAATTTTGATCTGTTTTTTTAACGTAACTTATACGTATAGGTAATGAAGAGACAATCAATTAAAGTTACATTAATGTTTTTTGTAGAGTTTGATAAAAAACCACACAATACGGTAAAATTCAGTTCAATATGAAATAAGTACATAGGTGGTTAAGAAACATAAAAACACCTTTTTCACAAATACTAAATAGACAGTGAGAGATAGAAAACATAAACTACGAGAGAAAAACATAGACATCTTCTGACATAATATCTAAAGTTTAATTATCATGGCATTTCATGCTTAGATCGAAAAAATATTTAACGGATTATGATAGGCATAGCATCTACCCATAATGAAATTTATTTATTTATTTTTGCCACACCTAGACTAGTGTGCAGGGAAAAAGCTTAATGCGTAATGGCATAGGGACATTCATTCAGTGTTTTTTATTTAACCAATTAAATAACATCTGTATAGACCTGCTGTTTCTCTGTCAATTGAATATAATAAATAGTTATGTGCAAAAAATAATACAAAAAAATTACCTATGGAATTGGAACAGTTGGCCATTTTGATTTGTAATTGCGTACTAATATTTGACTAATAAGATTATCGAAGATTTTGGGAATCTTTCCCTTTGACGGCAACGTACGCGCAGGTCGTATCATAATCAGTAAGCCAAGCCATGACACGTTTTACTTCATATCATAAAAAATACTAAAATCGATTTTGATGAAATCGTTGCTGTTCCCTAACTTTAATTAATTTGAACCCAAGAAAAAATCATGGTTACAAAACGAAACATACACTTACGAAATTTTGTACATTAAATGTTTGGAAGCCTTAATAAGATTTCAAACATTTTTACTAAACATAAATAAAATACATACGTTGAAATTGTTCATAAATGACAGCAATATTTTAAAACTACACTACAATAGAATTTACCATGACTTTACCACTTTTTTGGTGAAAAATGAAATTATGTGATACATGACAGTAACCACAAACAACTACATACTTACCGTCAGATGGCTCGTTTACTCGTTAGTCGGATAGTTACATAAAAATACGTTCCTTTAACTATCCAATTGTAAGAACACCAATTAGTTTTTTTAACATAAACCTTTTAATAGTTTTTTAACCGAATTCAAAAAAAGGAGGAGGTTCTCAATTCGACTGTATTTTTTTTATGTTTGTTACCTCAGAACTTTGGACTGGGTGAACCGATTTGGATGATTTTTATTTTAATTGAAAGCTGGTGCTTGTCGTGTGGTCCCACATAAATTTGAGCGAGATCTGACAATGGTCTGTCATTTGAAGTCGGTTATTTTTTTGTTAAAATGTTAGATTATTTAGTTTAATAATAGATTTTTATTTATCTCCACAAATTGTTAATACAGTTTTTTTCTTCTCATAAAATATTAAATAATAATTATTTAATTGTTTGTTCAATAATGTGTAAATAAAAGCGTATAATAAATTCTACAACACTAGTTATTTAAAATAAATGTTAACGAGAGCAGTGCTAATATTTCCTCGTTGCCAACTCAATGGTGCAAGAAATTAATTATTCGTAACAAGTAGACAAATTGGAGTAAAGTTTATAATTTACAGCCTGTGATTTACATAAATATAAGCGTGTGATGTGTTAATATCAGTTGAGATTAGTGTGACATATTATTAATTATTTTACGTATGTAACACCTTCCACGTATCACGGCAAATTGTCATGATACGAATTGTGGGAGTGAACAAACATCCAAAATATACTTTATAGGCAATCTGAACCGAATCGGATCTTTATTAGGGTGTTTTATGTAGTAAAAGTTGAAAATCGATCGAGTACCAGGAAGTATAAAGTCATGGATCAAGATAATGAATAATGGTCATTGGTTTATTGCCTATCTCAAATACACGTGTGCCTATTAGGAGGTACCTACAGTAATATAATGTATTATGTGTCCAATATGGAAAACCTAAAATTCGACCACAGAACCAGATTTAATTTGGTCTTGAAGGTCTTAGTTTAGAAGCCTCGTGCGGTACTTATTACGGAAAAGCATCATGACAGGCCACGACGCCAAAGGCAGCAACTCAAAAGACCTTTGACATTTCTGTTATATTTATACCGTTCAAGACCATATTGTCTTTAATTGTTATTGAATTTAAATAATTTAAATTAATTTATGATCATTTAGTACCAGTAGCGTTCTTTCCTTCTCCGAGGTGGTCTCACAAGGTGCTACGAGTAGAATGTTCAAACGTCACCGAATACGGGAGGTTAAAACCGTTTCGAGTCACACGATTGATTTTTTTACTTACTACAAGCCAGTTCTAAACAACAATCACACTTGACAGTTACAGCAAAGTGGTAACGTAGTCTAGGGCCCGTATTAATAACCCGATTTTAAGATCTCTGCGATCTTAAGATTCAGTTTGAGATGATGACGTACGTCAGATCATGTAAAAGTGACATTTGTAAGATCTGAGATCGCGCTCATGAGCCCACGACTCGTGGTTTATCCTATTTTAAGTTTTGGTTGTTCACGTGTTGATTCAGTTATTCGATGGTTATTATGCATTACAATACAATACAAATATTCTTTATTGTTCACCAATTTCAACACAATAAAAAGATATAAAAATAAGAAAACAATCGGCGGTCTTATTGCTAATCAGCAATTTCTTCCAGACTTAGTCTTCTTCTATTACGACTACTTCTATTACGCTACTTGATAGAAAAAGGTAACACATCTATTATTTTAAAACAATTTACTTAAAACAATACAAGCTACTGAAATTGAAATAGAAACGTCTGTAAGTTTGTTAGCTTTAATAGAAACAGAAGAAAATCCTGTGGATGTCGAAGCTAACAATTAGATGTTTTTGTTTCGCTTCATTAACGACGACAAAGAAAGTTTGTGAAGAACTTAGTTCGGTCGAACACAAAACTTCTGACAATAAAGTAACTTAGCGTGTTCGGATACTTTTTCTGATATATATGTATTTACTAGACCATTCCTTTACGAGTGTGTTTGACCAAGGTCTTTCCATTACGGAAGTGCGTAAACATATTAATATATAATTTCAAAGCAAGTTATTGTGCATTTTTATAACGCAATAATTTTCCTTCGGTCTTGTTGCATTCCTAAACAACATTTTAATGTCGCATACCGTAGATAGTGTAATACAATAGTATTTTTCTCTACGGTATATAACTGCAGTTAAAAGTCAATTACGGTTATAAATTAATCAATTACCATCGTTTTGCTATGATTAGTTCGTTTATTTCATTTCATTGCTACATGTGTGGTGGAGGCAAACAAATGTGCAGGTATTGATTTTAGCTCTGTCCATACTCCATAGTGTTCAGCCCCGTAATTACTGTTAGCTTGTCCGTTTATTGCATGAAACAACGTTCGGATTTAGATATTTACAAGCTTACCTTTATTGATGTATGTTCTAGTCTAAATTTGAGAATAAAAACTCACATACGCTTACTAATTCAAATTAAATGGTATTAAAACTATTGGTTATATTATCATTAGTTTGGTTTGCCACCTATTGTTTGTGTTGTTATGAATTTGAATTTTTTAGATACAAGGTTTGTGTTTTCATATGATGCTCGGGAGAAACAATATATCTTTGTGTGACTTTGAAATTGACAACTAACATTTTGAGTTTGTTAAAAGTTATTAGTGTCTGTGTCTGAGCACTGTAGTAAGTATCTAGTACATGTTTTATTGATTATTACTAAAAGATAGCGATTTTATGAATCATATTATTTGAAAAGAAAATGGAGTTAGGTTACTGCTATATCAATAGGTAGAAGGTTTATAGGCACCACGAAATTTTCCCTTGAACTAAATTAAAGGGTCGCATAATTACCCACTTTGTGTTGGGTAAAACTCTACTACACCTGTAACTTTGTTATTACAGAGTGCTTTCAAACAGTAAAATCAATTAAGATTAATAATGTCCACCAGTACCAATCGGTAAGGTGCTGATTAGTGGAGATTGTTCTACGCTATGCTCAAAACAGGGTCTTCAATTGGTGTAGGATGTAGTAAATTCTTAAAATATAACGCTACATCCCAGGCATAGGTGGAATTTGAAACCTATCTTGTAAAACATTATTTAAGTCATGTTTGAGATACACCTTTATTCTTGTTACATGAAGTTTATGATGTTTATTTACCTTTTAGTTTATTTGATTTACTCTCCATCGCTGGGTTCTCATAAAATATTACAAAAATTGTGTAAACTCATCGGTTACTTTGATTTATGTCCAACAAACCGTAGTGTTCGGGCCACGATTCTCAGCGTCGAAGATTGATGTTGCGTCGCTCCCGGTCGCTACGGAGAAGCAGCACGGCTGTCGTACGATAAATTAAACGCAACTCATATTAGAAGACGCATATTAAGACTTACTATCATCCCACTTCTACCTTCGGAGAAGATCCCATGCGAGACAAGGACGTAAATAGAAGCGTCACGGCAGGACCGCTTTTTTGTTGTTCCACGAAGAAACAAACCGTTATCCTTAACTTCGTTACTTTAATGAAGACAAAGTTAAACATCTGATTCACAATGGCCACGGAACTGTCCAAGTCTCGTCTAAATTAGTTCCTGAATCAACTGCAATGTTACTGAAATGAAATACTTAAGTACGTTATTTAAATCGTCAATGATTATATTTATCTTCTGTTAAAGATAACGCTTCAAATGCGTTATATTGAAGTTTATTTTTTTCCGAGACGCGGTTAGAAACGGCCACGTATGCTCATTAAATCAACATGAAAGAAATATTTCTTGCTTATTTGGGTTAAACATTATGTGTAGTAACAACTATGCGAGTGAAGCGATCTGACCAGATTACTTGGCCGGCCATGGCGTACCTATCTGCAATCGGTAAATGGTTACTTTAAGTCTCGATATGCGAAGTATTCTCCACGGAATGTCACCGTCGCTGTGCTGCACTTATATGTGCCTCGGCAGCGGACTGAATTTTTTCTTATCGCCGATGCATTTTCTGCAAGTTTTCAATGTGAGCTACATGAACGTGCGGCAACGTGCCACTCTAAGGCTTGTTGCACGACCGTCTTCGTTTTTTTCACAGAAAACCCAACAGGCGTGTTTGTTTTTGAGAAAGCGTTTATACATATATTCTTATATAGATTTGAATGTTGATTGGATTGGACGAGATTTACCATTTGATACCTTTTATGTAAATAGCTGGCGAATGAGTTGGTTGGCCACTTAATGGTGAGTGGCCACCGCCGCCGAAGGATATTAGCTAACCACAGCTGTCATCGCCACCGTTAACGGCACTGACGTGGTTACCGGCTAATAAGGACTCGATGACCTCTTAAATGTTGCAATCAAAATACGAAAAAAACTCCTCGGATGATTTTGCTGTATAAAATAAACTATATTATATGTTATGTTAGTATGTAATCGTTATGACTTTAAAATTTCAATGTCCATGGTGAATTGATAATCGCATTTTATTTTGTTACACTGGCAGCGCCGCCGATAAGTTAGTTCATAACGATGCGACCGCCTTCAACGATTGCCTACATTTTTTCATTACGGTCTTAATCTGTTCGGGTGTGGATATTAAGCCTGCAGTAATAACCCGCGCCACTCCCGACTCCCGTCATCCATCACGGGCGGTGCAATCGTTTCGCTGTCAGTTCTATTCCGGGACGCTCCGTTTTCGCTAATGATTCCCCGTCGCCGTGAGATCATGCGACGTTTACAAAGGCCGATAGTACCGACGATTGTACGTGCAAATGGCTTCTCGATCTCGGTATCTCTCGAGATATTCATTCGAACCGTTTTTGTCCGAGCGATTCATCTATATCGTGCATTAATTCGACCGACCGACTCGATTTGTAAAAGTTGTTCGCTTTGCGACGCAGCCTCCACGCGAGCGGCTCGTATAAATAAAAGCACACATCCCGGATTGCGTTCCACGTGAGAGAGTTTATAATTTATTTGCGTCGCAGTTTTCTGGCGACGATTTTCCCACAGGGGCGGTGTCTCAAACGAGCCGCGCCCGCCCTTTATGTGGTTTTTTGTGGCGGCACAAAATACCCCAGTGGAAAACATTCAGTGATAACTGGTAACAATCGCTGCCGCCCGGATGCTCCCCGGCATTCCGCGCATACCTCGCGTTGGACCTCGACTGATGCTTTTTCATCTAGCACCGCATCCGCTGGCCGAAACCTCCGTCGTGACTTGACGCACTAATAACCATCGATATTCACTTATCATTGTTTTATACCAGTGTCGTTGTTAGCTGATATTTTAATATTATCCTACAGTTGCGTTGAGACATCTAGCAATCTCAATGCTAAAGTTGCCGAGAGAGAGGCAAATTGACATTTAGCTAACTGACTGCACTGCACTACCAGTTGCTAGTTAAATGACGTATCTGAGGGTATTTATTGAGGTATTCTATTTATTATTGATATTGATAACATTGTCGAATAATGTGCACATGAGATATATGGTCAGGTCTGTATAACGGTACACTTCAATAAGTATGTTGCCAAATGTCGAATCATGTCAATTCAATCAGTAAGCGCAAGTATGTCGAATATTCTAGACAAATCTTTGGCACTTGAAACGTGTACTATAATAATCTTTATTTATTTATAAATCGCACGTACGTAGCAACATACAAAACATTTTATTACCTCCCCGAGTCGTACATACATACATACTGCTGAATTCATGGAAACGGAACATTTTCACGCCGCGCGCCACTAGAAGTAGGTAACGTTTTTATTAATGTCCCATTGTTTCTTAATCGTTCCAGATTTGATATAGCGATAAGTTTCCGTTAAAAGCATAATGTTAAGTAAAGCGGTAACGCTGCTGGTTGTTTTTCGACCGAAAAACGCTGCCGTCAGATCTGAAGACCGATTTCTGGTATCTCGCAGCTCGATCGCTGTTTGACTGACATTGCTCTTGTAGTTAAGGAGATGTCGATTATTCAACTTTTAAACTGTCTTAGAGGTACGCGACGATAAATAAAAATTCTGCCCACTGAAACCTTAATTAAAATTTCTCGGGCATACCAACAAATACCTTAGTGCTTATGTTTTGGTATGGCATTCGTTTTATTGTATTAGCGTGGGTTCTGACTTCTGGGGTTCGTTAGTATATGAAAGTTGGTTGTTATGATACGGGAAAATGTTATCTTTAGGAAAATCTTATTTTCAAGATATTTGCAACGCCTACATACATTCACATTTTGTTGCTTTATGTATTTTGAGAACACTTCATGGCCATAAAAAGAATATAATTTATTGCTAATAGTTAAAATATTTGCAAACTTTGTATTCTTATATGCATAATTAATTCAAAGCCAGCATTATTTTATGCAAATAATGCAATGCATACTATCATATAAATTGACTGGTCTGGTGTATCTTTATAATAGGTACGAGTGGTACAACAACTTCAATTTCGTTTTGTTTTATTACAAGAAGCGGCGATACATACATACAAAAAATGTGAGCCGTCATGGCAGATGTGAAACATCGAAATTGTTTTATACAACTAATAGGCATAAAAGTACAGATTATGACAGGAACTAAATATTACATGATGAAAAAAAACTAAATTAGAAGAATAAAATTATCACTTCGTCAGGATTTGAACTCAGGTATCACGGTTTATAGTTCCGCTTCCGACCATCTCCCAATACGCCACCGTTCCTTATTTCGAATTTGTCCTACCGTATGCTACAGCCTATCAAACCAAGTTTATTTATGATTACCCACACTGTGTTATTATATTTTTTTTCATGCGTCGCCACGGCCTGTATCATCACGCCAAAAATCAGGTTTATATAGGTTCCCTCGCCTATATATACAGATCAATAATAATGAAATATCAAACAGACACAATTTACTTATTCTTGAATTTGTGTTGTCCACGTTTTAAAGTAGGCATTACATAAATTATATTTTATTACACTGGGAAATGCAACTAAGTGGGTATAAGATAACAGTGCAAATAGGTAAGTTAACACTTCAGGAGCTAATGAATGATAATTCGTGTATTTCTTTAAGTACTGGTAATAACTTTGTTATAAAGATAACTTTATGTGTAGGTAAATGTTTCTTTTGTTTATAGGTGCATTCATACTTTTATTATTAACTGGCTTCGAAATATGAGGTAATAAACTTTAAGAACTATAAAATTGAATAAGCTTTTTTGGATTAAGCTCACTATCTACATAGTAGGTAGATCTTCTCGTTATTATAAACTCTGAAACCGTGGAAATGTAAGTAATAATAGAAAATGTAATGTATAAAAAGAGGTCTATGGTTTCGCTACTCTACTCCCGTGCCGATATGTAGTGACTACCGCAAATGTCTAAAGTTCTTATGCTCCATAAGGGTATATGAAAATACGATTTTCATCATCATCACAAATTGGCTTAACATGCCCACGCAAGCACGAAACTTATAGCAATCCGCCGACTAACTCCTGATGCTAAAGTCGATCCTAATTGAAAAATAAGCCCATGACTATGGAGTATAAATGAATAATCGATTGTAATTCTTAATACTTAACTATTGGATAATAAGTATTCAGTTACGGATTGGAAAGTGAATCTTTTGTGACGATATGAGTGATTGAACTGTGTCATCAGCCAAATGAATATCTTTATTTTCAATGTATGAGTACTCAGTGCAGTGGCAACACCAGACAAATCTCACGGCGGCGGTACCGTTCCACTTACTGACAATAAATCGTGTGTCTAGCGTCTCAGTGACTTGTATATTTATTATAATTAACAATAGCAGCATTATACGCGATTTCCAAACTAATCTGCGCAACGGAGATCGTTTGTCACGAAGCAAATTGCTATTTATGAAGATTATCTGTACTTAAACATTGTTAACTCTTAAGTTTTAATTTATGAATTTGCGTCACGCGTTTGGTTTCTACAGCGCTTTGTTACGATTGAACAATTTCATAATCGGTTGTTTATTATAAAATAAAAGTTAATGCTCATTCAAAAGAAAATTTAAATACCTATTAACTTGACAAAAGACAAAAGTCTTGAATTTTCCACATGATTAAGTACTCATCTAAATGAAATATTGAGTCTATTTTATTAATAACACTCGGCGATTTTCGTTCAAAGAAAATTGTCAGCAGAGCTTAATAAACCTTTGAGAAAAATTGGTGCATCATCATTTTACTCATACATACATGACATACATGCAGGTCGAGCTAATAAGCAGGCAATAAAAGCATGTTGTGGATCGTAATGTCCGTACTTGAAAATTCCTTTAGTAGACATCTCACCTCCGTACATTGTTTCGACCGCAAACGGTACAGCTCATAAATAAAGCATTGCTATTTAGCTAACAATCGAGCTCCGATGGGCATTTGGTCAGATTCCGAGCCATTCGCGGCAGCCACGTGTGCTCGCCTCCGCATGCCTCCGGCTGAATATGCAACCCTTGCTACTTGAATTTTGGCCCCAATGCCGAATATTCCATGCACATCGAATATAATGTTAGCGAATAATTCATGTACCAAATCGAAACTCGCTCGAAATTCAATCGTCCATCGGGTATTTCAATTCATCGAATAACTCTTTATTTGCGTTGCATGTAATATGGTCTAATTTTGTAGTTCGTGAAATATTGTACGTAACAAATACACCTTATATTATTACCTTACGTACAGTGTAGTGTCACACTTTCTAAGAATTAAATACGTGTGCACAATTCAAGGACATGCCTTTATGAATCTTGTTGCCATTTAGCAATGTCTGCTAAGCGCACTATAATAATGTTGTAACTTACGAGGGTTGGAATTACATCATATTTATACTGCAAATAAATTATATGTATAAATACACAAGAAATAAGAGCAATGCCAGAATTGTTGATTTAATCTTATAATCTTTCATCTGTGGGCTATTTCAACATCGAATACATTTATCAATTATTTATAGTAATTTTACTGTGAAATGCGGCTCTTATTTTTAAATTATTATATAATATAGATTGTACAATAGTACATAATAAAGTAGACCGAAATACATCATGAATAAACATGAGATACTTTGACTGAAATGTAGGAGACATTACACCTTACGTAGAGGCATTTATCATAATTCATAAGGTCTAGTAATTTTATTCAAGTTTCTATTTTCAAATCATGTTTTTTTGCGAGCAGAGCACGTGTTGGATTGTCGCAATAAAATTAAGGAATATTACCAATATTAAACGATCTCTGAAGTGTACTCGATTGATTACTTTCAGAACTCCTTGACTTGAGCTTTTAAATTTCGCAAATTTTAACATACTGTATGTATACACAACGTTGACATACATTAATAAATGCCACTTTATTTGAGCTATTGCATTGAATATATTTATAAACTAACATTGCTTTTAATGTTAATGCTGGTGAATGTATATTCGGGGTGCCTCATGTAAAGTGTCTACATGAAATGGTCCTGCATCTCTGACAGATGAGTTGCAGTAGGAAGTATCAAAATCATTTGTTTGCCTTTGATGCCTTGTTTGCCTCACTGCAGTCAAATCGTGGTTGATATAAAGGCTTGTTAGAGGGGCAAGAACATTTCGATAGGGTTCTTTTTCTGCACGGTCAGCTCCAATCCTTATAGAATCAATTCAAACTTAAAGATTACTTACATTGTTACGTTACATAGGCCAAGAAAGAAGCAGTAAATCCTCTTGCTCGCCGTTTCTCCAATGCTGCAACTAGTAGGTGCGGTTGGTTTTAAGAGGATTATCACAAGGATTCGTTCATGATGAAAATATTCTTCTTATTATAACGTACTCGTATTATGATGGTAAAAGTTCGAAATGAACAATAATCACAGACCACTTCGGACTTTTACCATTAAAAGTTGGTAAATAGGTTTTACTGGTAAATCTTAAGATTTACCGTAGTTCGGGGTTTTACAGTAACATCTTATACCTACACTTGATCTTGTATACAAATGTTTTACACTTCTATTTTCTATTTCAGGTAAGTGACAAATGGGAAGCTTACACCGGTGATCGGCTCGGTCATGATGCACCCAGCCGGATACTACGCTAATCTGGGTAAGATTGCAGGCTATTATAAAGTACTATTGTCATTTTGTAGCATTATTGTCCCACGGGCCTCGACTTACTTCGCTGACATGGTACCAATCAGTAGGAAAACTTCAGGATTATTGCAGGCATGTTAGTTATTACATAGGTTTAAATTATTATTATTATTTGAGTTTTCAGGCCTGGGACAACTATCCCAAGGGCCACTGCGACCATAATTGATCTATTGTGGCCGTACCCGTTTCAGAGTTAGATCTGGTCTCCAAGTCCTACTGCCCGGATGAACAGTAGGATGTTCCTGGGGTCCAGATCTCTTACTCGGTTGGGTGGGATTAGGTGGCCTCCTAAGATTCGACTTCTGCAGTGACTTATGGCAGGGCAGTCACATAGTATGTGGATGGAAGTTTCCTCCGCCTCGCTGCAGAACCTGCACGTTGCAGTGTTGCTCAGACCTATCAACATTAGGTGTCTGTTGAGCCTGCAATGTCCGGTAAGCAATCTGATGAGTAGACGTAGGTCAGGACGACTCAGATTGAGCACCTTATTTGAGTATTTCTGCGAGTAGCCTTCCATTAGGGTCTTGGCCTGTCTTGCACCAGGTTCTCTTCGCCATGCCTCAGCTCCCTTCTTTAGGGCTATTGCCTTGAGCACGCCTCGAGAAACGAGCAACGGAACGGACTGCAGAAATTGAATTTATAAACATGTCATCAACGGTTATTTATATAAGTATTACTCGTATACTTACCGGTTGTTTAGTGAATTATTTCTTTGCAAGAGCGGCATTATCTAATCTGCTTCTATGCTATTTATCTGTTTAGCTGTTTAGCCGAGGGAAACATTGCTTTTTGCAATAAAAATCCTTCGGAAGGAGCAAATCCGAAAACGTTTCCTTCTTTGAAAAAAAATTTCAACTGGAATGCTGGTTTTATGTGGCTTTTGCAACCCTACATGTGTTGGCATTACGATTCCATCTCTCCGTTAAAGTTACTGCTTTTACTAAATTGGAATGCTTATTATAAGCACTCCAACGGCGTCCTTTACAATATTGCTAGAAGAAACTCTTCATACCAGAATAAGATGTACTGGATCTACGCTAGGGAGAACTATACAAGCTTGGTATTAAAACGCCCTATTAGACGATGTCATAAGTTTTCGTCTAATAAAACGCATTGTTTTTGTACAAACCTATCTCATATGGTTATCGCTAATGTTATCTGTCGCACTCATTCTTATCCACTTGCTATCGTCTTTATCTTTTCTGCGAAGCGTGTGGTAATGTGACGTCACGTAGAAAATTCAAATCTCTCTATTATTAATTAAATCTTATCTTCGCAATGAGTTTTCTAAGTCGGGGATCATTGGCATCATCGCTGTATCCAAATTTGTACATTACATTACGTATGTAAGTATGTAATAAAGAGTAATGTTGTATTAAAATAAAATTTATTGTCTGTTCCACTTACCACACGCGTCTCTGACTTTGGTGAATGAAAATTTTTAAGCATCGTTTCAACTTTCTTTCTGTTTGTTTATTTTTTTGTGGCAGGAATTAGTCTCGTAAAATATTGTTATGGTAACTCGTGATTATCGTATTGAGAGGTACTTTTACAATGTAGCAGGATGTTTGCAGTGCGAAAGTTGCTGTTGAGTTACACTGTTGATTTCAGTTTTTTGTTCTTAATAACATGGTAGGTAGGTAAAACTGGGTTCGGTTAAACCGGATATATTAAATCTTCAATTTATAGACATACCTTAAAAAAATATAAAAAAACCGAGGCATAAAAGTATCCATTTTAAATTGTAATTTCGTAAAATTCATCTTACTAGTAACCCAAATCCACCTAAATACACATAATAGGGTAAGCAGTACAATGATTGGCTCTTTAAGGTGATCATCATATTTGACAATTTCTTGTTACAAAATAAGGTCATGAAACATTTTATGTTAATTGGTTCCTTGGGAAGCAGGTAATTTAAAATTGATTATAACTATAATCATATTTTACTTCATTAACAACTTTAATACAGTAAACATAAAGGAGGGATAAAGTACAACGATAGGCCCTTGGTTGTACGTGTACACCAATTGGCGATTGGCATACCTACCCAAAGTATAAAGATTGGCATGGTAATCGTTGTATTTTGCATTTATTGACCCGGCCAATATTTATGCTATGAAGATGCCAATCTTTATACAAATTAATAAAATTTAACGATAGTGATGTGCAGTATTATATCTATTCTTTGTCGAACTCTAGTCAATGCGAAGGTTTGTATGCAATAAAATATGTAATTTATAAATAGCCGACAAGAAATAAGAAGAAAAAGTAAAATTATAATTTAGTCGCCTTTTTCAACACCAGAGTATGCCGGGATATTTTTTTTCTTTTCAGTATAGGCTTGGATGAAAAACATTACACCTTTCAAAAAAATTCATATTTATATTGTTTTTCATATTAAAATGTTATATTAACATTGTAAAAAATAACAATAAAATATTTAACTAAAAGACAATAAGTTATTATTAAATCTGATTATGAGTCTTAAGTAAGAAATTAGTCTTGGTACTCATACATCACGAAATGTCGGTATTGATACATCATTAAATCCGAGATATCTTGGTATAAATATTGGCATATGTAAAAGTATAACGATTAGCATGGCCAATTATCTAATTGCCCTTTCAAATTGCTAAGTACAAACATAGGCCCGGATGCCATTCAATTAATTGATCTTTCGTATAAGCTGTGGATATTAAAATTGGCCTCCCAGTTTTTACGCTATGTTGAATGTTTAGAAAATGCTTAGTTCTTACGAATTTCGTAACAAAACACCGTTTTCGTTGCAGTCGCCGCAAAAGTAAGTTTTTAGTAGTTTTACTAGCTGATAATTAAAAAAAAAGCCAATTATATTTGAGAGTAGGTAGTTAGGTACACAGAAAATAAGAACACAGAAAAATAAGAATATTTTTCATGCCTCGCATACCAATACAACTTTTTAATTAATGGATTTTAAATCGAAGGGCCAATTAATTGTAAGGGGGCCATAATTACCACTGCTTCCCTACCTAGTACTTACTACAATATTAAAACTTAAAATTGCACCAGAAGCTACCAGGTATATTGTCATCTAGGTCGCGATCTCAACCAGTAGGCTCGGCTTGCGAGTAATTGAAAAAAGATCAGAACTTGTAAATGATGTACTTTCACCTACTAATTAAGCGATTTAAGGACGCCGCGCCGGTGAAACGGTGCCAAATCAACATTCGCCGATACGAATCCCTTGCGAATAATTTAATGCTTAATGTACAGGAATATTTTTATTTATGAGTGAATCGAGGAGTGTCGCGTGACCTACCGAGCGATAATTTATCATTTCCGCCAAGTGATGTATGTAGTACTAGGTCTGTAGGGGATTGTAAAATTGGATTTGTTAGTCCCTGCCCGTTATAGGATTAAGCGGACTGCTTCGACGCCTAGTTTATCTTCGTTTCGCGTTGTTATGCAGAAATCACCGTGCAAATATTTTGATTCAAATACAGTGTTCAAATTGATTCGATTTATGTAGATTAGATATAGTTACCTACATAAAATACGTGAAGATTTCATGCTTATATCATAAAGTCTGCCTTTGTATTACATTGTTGAAAAGTTTAAAACAAATTAATCAATTGTGATGACAAAACTAAAATGTACATAAATCGGCATTTTAATATTATTTGAAAATTTTAATGTAGACAGCAAGGCCTACTGATATCTTGTCTTTTTGAAGATATACGTAAAGCACTGAAACAACTGAAACTGAACAATTCATATACCACCTAGGTCATATGAATTTACCTGTATTTATGACGATACGGTCTTGAATCGAAGCTGTCATTTACTTGTTAGTTTAAATGAGATACCATTAGCAAGTCAACAGTCATCCACACTAGAATCCTCTCCTTCTGTACAAAGTTAAGCGCTTCTGTACAAAGTTTTTTTTGTAAATTTACTTTACAAATCGTTATCGTCGTCGCATCGCTTTGAGAACTTATTCATATCGTTTATACTTTGTATCCACACACTAGGTACACACTTTTAATCTTATTTCAGGCATTTTACAAATTTCTTGTAGAAGAAACAATAAGGGTTCTGTTTTGACTATTATGATTACAATTACGATTTTGTTTGTGTTAAACATTATTTATTATGAAATGAAATGAAATAAGTTTTATTCGAAGTAGGTTTGTTACAAACACTTTTCGAATATGTTTTTAATGGATCATAATAATTTTTAAGAGGTCATTATAATGATAATATGTATGTAATTCCTCTTCGAATAATCGGATAAATCTTACACATACAAAAAACACATACAAAAATATGTTTCAATAATCGATTTTATGTGAAAGTGAGTGATGCGAATCGCCTACTCATTGGCATCATACTACCTATAACTGATGTGCTTTACGATATTGGCAAGCATGTCCATGTTTGTTTATCTAGCTAAATATATGGCCATAAACATACTCCGCTACTGTAAAACACATTTTATTCAGTTCACCTCATTATACAGCTATATAATCGCGATTACAATCACTATTTAACTGGTTTGGTAATGCCACTCAAGTTCAAGATTACGAAAATAGATAACACACATGTTCGTTTAACAAACACTGATATGTTTTCGTATCTCGTACTTGTACACTAAAATGTGGGCGTTTTTAATGATAGGACATTCTAATGGTTTAACCCTATACTAGGCATGGTACATTAAATACACACAGTAAAAAAAAATATCATACAAAAATAATATTTTTTTTCTGTACTTTCGCGTAGTGCAATATTCTAGATACATGTCTGTGGCAATATTCATAATAAATAACTTATTTATTTGAATAGCTTATATTAAAATTATCCTTTTATTCAAAACTGACAAGAAAAATAAAGAGTTTTGGCGTTAGTGCCTAAGTGTGGTGCTGGTTCCGATATCGAACTTAAGAAGATGATCTACGCTATGCACGTGAAATTGTACATAGGAAGGTTGAAGATTGTGATGTCCTTTGCCTTAAAAACTTAATACCAAAAATACCAAGCACATAAAACTCTTTTGTGTCGTCAGTAATAATCTCATCACATTCGGCAACGGCAAATTCGTAAAAAAAAAATTACAGAAGGTTTCATAAAAAACGCATTTTCAAAACAACGCAAAATTTGTACAATATTACATAAAATGTATAATATTATTTTGAAATGCTTTATAATACGTGACACATTATCTATTTTAATCTTGATTTGTAATTTTTTATTAATTTAATATTTTCTTTTCTTTAATTGATTTACCAATAATTTCGCACCAACAATTACGTAAACATATGTATACATAATTTATTTACTCTTTTAAGTATTACATTGAAGATACAACACTATCGTTACTTCGTAAAACTACATGTATGTGTGTGTGCGTATTTACAATGTTCTATGTAGGCAGTGTTGACGATTCTTTTGAACCATCTCCAACACATTCATATGTGTGTGTAACTTTGTATTATTATCGACGACAGGTTTTTACATTTGCATTAAGTTGACATTATTGTAAATGTCATTAGTTAGTATTCTATTAGCGGAGAGATATTAGATCCGAATTTGTCGATAACGCTGCTGGTCGTTTCCGACACATGACTCAGAGCTAATTTGCAATTCGTGAGAACAGTAAGTTTAAGAGCCATTTCGCGGTTAGTCGCGCGGAATGAAGAATTTGACGTCAAAAATTAGTATCATAAGAAAGATATTAATGCTGGCAAATGAACACATAAAATAGATCAATCTATTATAATTGATATTGATAATCTAATATTCGAAAATATTAATTAGTTTTTGCGTAACTGTCAATCTAGCATAACTATTTTTCAGCAAAAGGACGACAGAGTCAATTTCATACACTGATTTTCTTTATTAAATCTTGTTAAATTGAGTAAAAAAAAATGTCTAGAGAACACTCATATATTATATTTTGCATTTAATACAAGAGATATACGATTACTATCATATTCGTTTCCAAATTAATTCAATAACATTACCAATTTTCATGGTTTATGCCATGACTTTACCATCGATTTTTGTATTCAATAAAGCGTATTTCCCATCAAAAATTTATGTAGTAATAAAATATGGTCTTTGTCGAATATGACACGTAATTTTTTTTTTATCTTAAGGCAAAAAATAATTAATTACAACGAATTTACTTTACCATATAAATAAACAAACTGGTGCGAATCAAATCAGTTAGGCTCGAGCCCTCTTGGAGGTCGGACCTATGTCAATTTTTGCTTTAGCCATCTAAGGAATAGATTTCGTAAAAGTAACGTAATTATATTGCCATTGAACAGTCTTGATCATGTGAGAATTTTTAGTTACAGTCAATTGTATTATTTTTAGTTTTCTATAATTTTCAGGGTTTTGTAGTCAAATCGGAATCATGTCTAGTCCGTTCGTTATTTCAACCGGCCGGCTAGCCCGTCCGGCCGTCCGTCCGTCTGTCCGTTCCGTATGATTTTTTCTTCGTCTACCCCTTAATGTGGGGTATCGTTGAAAAGGTCTTTCAAAAATATTATAGGTTTCAAAAGACCATTTTTCAATTCAGGGGTCCGTTTGCGTAATATTCTGCTTTAAACATCTTTGGTTTGAAGAAAACAATAGAAATTAAGTAACTATTTCTTTCCAATTTATGTAGTGTAAGTAGTAACGGAGAAAATCACGAACATACATATGTACAAAATATAACTATATCTATGCTAATCTATACTATTACTATTGTAATATTATAAAGCTGAAAAGTTTGTTTGTTTGTTTGATTGAACGCGCTAATCTTAGGAACTACTGGTTTGAATTGAAAAATTATTTTTGTATTGGATAGTTCATTTATCGAAGAAGGCTTTAGGCTATCGGATTTTTGGAAATTCAACCCCTATTGGGTTGGAAGTCACTGCTGTAATTTGAAATAAAACATTGTCCGTTTTTAGACATTAGTTACTGTTTACAGTATTTAGGTTTTTTGTTATATGTGTAAATTACATATTTACATAGAAAAAAAAAATTATAACTTGTCTAAACATACCCTTTATTTATACAACTTTTAGATCAATCTGTACTTTATAGGGTTCCGTACCCAAACGGTGTCAACGGGACCCTATTGCTAAGCCAAAATGTTGGAATGATAGAAACTCAGACATTAGTCAGCTATAGTCACTTATTATTAGTCAAAGATAATACATTCGTTGTTTGGAAACTCTCGTGCACCCAAGTTCCGTCAACTCCCCAAAACTCACGTATCTCAAATACACAACACCCTTTACCTTCTCTCTTCACCCTCTCATTTTTTCCCTTCACAACCCCTCGCCTCCCCCTATACCCCCCCCCCCCTCAGTTCTTCACCCAAAAGTGGAATTTTGCGTCGGGATAATCTGGGAGGCATCCGGGCAAATACCGCACTCATCAGGTATATAGATTTCATCGGGATATAGATTTTTGGAAAACCGGAAATCCCGGATATCTCGGAGACGGTGCGTCCTAGACAAGTTTAGACGGAAATTTCGACCCCCTTTAGTAAACCCCCAAACCTTATTGCTAAATCTTACTGAACCCACTTTAACCCCCCCCCCCCCCCAAATTTTCCTAAAATACCATATATCTCCTAAACGGTACGTCCTAGACGATTTCCGACTGAATTTCCATCCACCCTGTGGAACTCATACTTGCAACATTACCCAATCTTATTGGGCCCAACCTTAACCCCCCCCCTCCCAAATTTTCCGAAAACTCCTTATATCTCCTAAACGGTGCGTCCTAGACGATTTCCGAAAGGATTGAATAAAAGTTGTAGCCCATAAAAAGATTGACATTTTATGTGCCATACATTTTTCTTGTAGAGCAAGTGGTTTGGGAGAAAAGTGCGAATTTCGTTTCTCATAATTTATTATACTAGACTATTGTCAATATTTTGTTTTGTAAACCAACAGAAAACAATAAAGAATTCGTTTTTAACATTCAAAGACCACTGTGAATAGTGTTCTGAATATCTTCTTTTTAAAGCTGTAATCATTTTTGTGTATGGATTGTATTTACCTTTATTTTTACGTTATCTTTTGTATCACGGTAATGATTAGGGTATCGAAAACCGGTCCTGTTTTAAATTACCGGGATTTTCGGTACTCGCCTATGCTGGAACCGGGATTCCCGGGATTTTCAGTTCTTTCGGGATTATTTTACCACGGCTTTCCCCGCGTGAAAATAGTTAGTATCGCGTCTCCTATTTTATCTCTCAGGAGCATTAAATAGGGAAAAACTGTTTTCTACCCAAATCCGCATAGTCGTTTGCCGTGATTGAGTAACCATCATACTATTATACCTTACATGCAAACATAAGTTTCGTATTAATTGTATGAAAGCAACACAATTGTATTGCACAATTCAGCACTGCTTGGACGAGAAAAAAGAGTTAAATCATCTTCATTTATATTAGAAAAATATCAATCTGAGTTGTGTAAATAATATTATATTAGTATAGCTGCTTCATGTAGCCGACGTTCTGAATATCTTCTTTTTAAAGCTGTAATCATTTTTGTGTATGGATTGTATAAATTACCTTTATTTTTACGTTATCTTTTGTATCACGACGCGACATATTTTTATTTCCCAAAAGTTCAGAAAATCCCGGTTCTTTTATTTTGTTTCCCGGTTCTTTTATTTTATTTCCTGGTCTTTTATTTTGTTTCCCGGTTCTTTTACTTTATTTCCCGGTTCTTTTGAAAAGTACCGTATTCCTTTGTAAATCCCGGGATTTTCGGTTCCGGGATTTCCCGGTTCTATACCCTCCGATTGATTTGAATTTAGGTATACCTATGTATTTCGACGCGCTGCGAATATCGCAGGCAAAATGGACGCATATTGCATTTTATAGATCACCTTGAAAAAACGTGATTTTTAATTTTTCACGTTGATTTGCCAAAATATTGATTTTTGCAATATGCATCTATTGACTTTTTATTGCAATATGCATCTATTGGACATCTTTATTGTGATGTACCTAAGTAGGTACCTAAAATGTATTATGTAAATAAGTTACCGATAATGGTACTACTACATTGTACTTTTAATTGTTATATAAACTTATATTGTCACAAACCAGATACATGTATGTGGTCACAAAGTGTATAATTAAAATTATATGTTCATAATTTTAAAATTTTTACGATTGAAAGTATCAAGGAGATTACTCGCACAGAACTGAGGTCAAGCGCGACGCGAGCCGGGCGAGGCAATATCACGTCTAGGAGCCGCTTCAAATACCTATAGTTTATCAACCGAGTTTTGCGAAATGGCTCTTAAAATTATTATTGGAAACATTTCAGTATATTGTACTGTTTGAAGAAAGATATAATTATTATGACATCGACTTAATAAAACTGCATGTGTACTTCTGTAGGACTGTCCAAAAATTATGTAAGTTTTGAATTAATTAAAAAGCAAAAAACCTGCCAGTTAACTGCGCCTTTCATACTCCTTCGTAAGCGTAATTGCTGTAAAAGGGGTGCAATACAAAGTTTTATAATAATAACAAGTTATCATCACTCATTTTGCCCAACAATACCTAATTCTTATTGGAGACTGTGTTACATCTGCGCTTGCTTTGTTTCATTCGGAAAATAACACTCATCCCTCTAGTCTCATCGTCACGTCAAAACAAGTGCAACTGTAATAAGTTCAGTTCTTTGGGTGTACTGACGTCAAGGATGCTGTGCATGTCTCAAGGAACGCTTCGGAAATAGTGCATATTATACATAATTGTATATTTCGTATTCAATCTTCAGTAAATTTAAATTTGCATGTCGCCTGAACACGGGCAGGCATGTGTAATTCGCAAATCGATTGAGCTGTTATGCGTCACGCAACGTTGTTCTCATTTAGAATTGATGCTTTTACTTTTTTGTTTCAAGATTATTTATTACCAGCATCAAATACCTTATCTTACATATTAAAAATTAAATCTATTGTTTTCGTAATTTAATGAATGTTTGTAATTTTTGTCCGAAGCTGTCTTTTTAAACACTTTTCTTCCAATGTCTGATAATAATCTTGAAACCTGTCTCATCTGTGTCACCTTTTAACTAACGCCATCGAAAATTATGTGCTGAATGATTTTTATTAACTTTCGGTGAAGTATCACGCTAAATATGAATAAAATATACATAAAGGAAACGAATAAAAGTTTATTCAGTGAGTAGTTATTTCTTGTGGGAACGCTACTGTGTTCAGTGGAATCTGCGTAAAGGAGTTTAATAGTTCGGCTCCCCTTCCAGTGAGCGCTTACAAATCGGCACCAATTCACTTCATTCGCGAGGGTTAATTGCTTCGCTCAGGTTGTAGTGAACCGGATTGATTGGCCAATTTTACACCACTGATGTCTTGCAAGGATAGAAAACAAGACGCTATTAATTGTTTGTTGGTGACTGTAATGTGGGGGCCAGTATTAATTGGATATTAGAAATAGTTTCTGAAACTTAACTGTTACGAGTATATCGGAGACATGCAACTCCTTGCAACGGTGGAAGCCTAATTTGTAAGCCTTTTTAGCCTCAACAGTTTACCGAAACGCACGCTTTGAATGTACTTACTTGAAGAGATGTAATATTTATTATGTATGGGTTTCTTCCCAGTCTAACCGCAAACACGTTTTTAATACGTTTATTAAATTACGTTTTTAATCGATCCTCGTATTTTTCCGAGTTTGGTTATGTTGTTTGTTGTGGTTATTATTAGAGATTATTGTTGGAAAAATTAAACGGGGATATCACTTGGGAGTGCTTTTATGTATTTCAGTTTCAATCAAGAATTCATCCATTGGGCATTATTAATGTCCAACACTGGATACATCAATTTTATGGCTAAGAGTAGGGGTTAGTATTAGTAACCTATCTTAAGTTTGAATAATATTTGACCGAATTTCATTTCACCTAAAACTTTTCAATTCAATTATTATTGTTTTTTTTTTTACTTCATCGAAGTTATGTCTGCCACTGTATCAGTCATCCTATTGTCAGTTCGATTTTTCGTTACTCCGACGTTTCATTTGGTCGAAATAATTTTTACAGAAATTACACTTAGCCGAAATAACATTATGTTTCCGAACATTCATTATACCATTCTTATAATTATCATATTTTCAGCATGCAAGCAGGCATGCAGCATGCAAGCAGGCATGTATTGCAGCAATGTTTCTGTCACGGCTCCCCGGCGCTGCGGGGCTCCAGCGGCCCCACGCGAGCTTATCATCGCAGATGGGTGCGGCTGAGGCTGACGAAACCACCTGCTCCTCAGCTCTCGGGCCATCTCGTCTCTCCAGGCTTACGCGGGTTTATTTTATATTACTCTCTAGGGGTAGGGCAGACATGATTGGGTGAAGTTGGTTTTGCAGCGATTCGTTTCTGTAACTTGTAGCACAACATTTGACTTTTTATGACATTATTTTTATTTAATATTGAAAATGCTATTTTTGACCAAATAACATTTCTTAAAATGTTGTTTCGGTGTGGTGATACGGCCAAAAACAAAAGAAGACGTCGGTCAATAGTTTTCGGTAAAATGAAATTTGAACAAAAATATTTCTGAAAAGTGAGGGTGCCCTGCCCCTAAGCTAAGAATGGTCATAAAAGTATGATTTATAAACGTCGTCTCAGCCAAGTGTAGCAAAATCTTCACTGCACTATAATGCATTAAGTCTGTACACATTTAACGTGTCCAATTTTTTGGAACATCGTAGCGTTTTCACGTGAGTAATTTGCACATAAATAACCCACTTATCGCGTAATGAGTAGGCTGTAAACAACTACGAAAGTACGTGATCACTAAAGACGCCCATTAGCCAAACGACGCTGGTGATTTCAATGGCTGTGAGGCCAACAAGTGAACTCGGAGCACAAATTGTTTGAGTTGAGGAAAAATGTGGGCGAGCTAATGTTCGACTCGCAGGCTTCGATTCCTTTGACGGGCGTTCATAATGAAGAATCGGGAAGTACAGCGGATGCAGCGAGTGCAGCATGTGAGCGGTGAGCTCGGACGCCTCTGTGTGCCCGACGTGACATAATACGGTTCGCCCCGCCCACGCGCTCTCGCTCACTCGCCCCCGGTGCGAACGGGACGAGGCTACTCCCTCCGCCGAAGCCTCCGCGCCGTGCTGTTTCTAAGAAAAGCCAACTGTTATTATCTAGCGCGGATTGTTCTCGACCTCTCGCCGCTTTACTTGGCCGCTCTCATGAATGAAACCCTGCGCCCGCAGGTGCGCACCCCGGAGCGTTAAATTTCGCCGGCAATTACCCACTTCTAAATTCGAGCGATTTTCAGCACGCCACACGATAATTTTCGGTGGTCAATCTTGTAACGCTTTGGGGTAATTTCGGGAGGAATTGTGCACAGGAAGTCAACATTTTGGGAATATTGAGTTTCGATCCAATTGGGAAGACCTGTGTCTGACCTACAGTTCTGCACTCTACATGCTTCCCGCCGTCAATCTACTTGCGTGGTTTCGTTCGTAGATCGTACATCAATCACACTTCTGTTGGCACCGGTACGTGTGATAATTTCGGCGTATGTTTAACAAGCTTCACGCTTGTTGCCAATGATTGAATAATCAATCACATTCATTAATAAATATTAATGGGTACGAATGGTGGCAGAGGATTTAATATGCCAAGTGAAAAGCAAGCTGCGGGAAACAGCAGTAATGTTCTTTGTCTCGCTTAACTGTTTGTTTATTACTCATACATCATTCTAGTACCTTTATCAAGTGATTTATATTATAAGTGTAATGTTGATTTTCCATAAACCTCTCTTTATTATTATAATAAAGCCTGGCTCTGATAAAATCTTTAAGGCTGAATATACATAATTTATCACATTTGATGTTTTTCTTCTCTGTATCTATTTTTACTCCTTTTAAAACAATTTTATACTACCGAAGGGATCATAGTTTTTTGTTTGTACTCGTATATTTGAAGTAAAACTTCTTTAAGCGCGACTTGCGAGTAACTCAGATTATTTTTCGGACGGAAGTATTCGGAAGGTAATAAAGCTCCATAGTCTACAGTCTGTTGGATGTCAAATGAAACAAAATAAACAAAATTGAATTACAAATACATAATTCTATTAAGATTACATTGTATCTGTGATAAGTCTTTAGATTGAATAAGTATCACGGGGTAACGAATAACTGTTGAATTGAAATGTGCTGTGTTTTTGTGATATTTGTGAAATTTGCGATTAATAATACGTGTCACCAATGTCAAAAGTTTTACTTAAATCGCGCATAAAGATTACACGCACACTGTTTTTTCATTATAATACAATAACACATATTTTGAAAAGACCACGATCACGTAATTTATTACAATTGAATCGAATCATTTAGGATTGTTTCAGACTTAATCGGCTATTTTTAAAGATTCAGGGATTCTATATTTTACGTAATACGTCCAGTTCCTGAATTTATTTACAGTCTTACAATACGTTTACTTTCGTTTAAATCAATTAACATTGCCAATTAAACTTCTCAATATCGTACTGAACTGTAACAGCGATTAATAAGAAATTAAACGCCGGATAAGGAGAGAAAGCATACAGTCGAAGCGATGGCGTGTTACAAGTACTAGGATCACAGCAGTTGGGCTGCATTAAGGCTATGATTGGCGCCGTTTCGGCAGTCACTCGAACCCGTCCGACCGGTCGCGCTGTCGCAACACCAACAGTAGCCTTACGATTGCTGGCACATGATAAAATATACCTTTTGTTTTGTGCTTCATAATCTTGACAATACTGACTTGTTACTACACGATGTTGTTGAATGATGTATGTTTACTTTTGATTTAAGACTGGAATTACTTTTATTTGTCGGAACAGTTTGTGTGTAAGAAAACGGTATTACCGTTTATTGGGTTTCGTTTTTAGGGTTCCAAAGTAAAATCGGAACCCTTATAGTTTTGTCATGTCCGTCCGTCTGTCCGTCTGTCCGACCGAAGCAAAGCGCCGAGACCCTTAGTGCTAGAAAGCTGGAATTAGGCATGGATATACATATTATATTTAAAACTCCAAAATTGTAGAATAAAATATCGAGAATGATTTTTTTCAGGGTACCTCCCCTGCAGGTAACGTGAGGATGAATTTTTCATTCGTCGTGTACCCTATGGTGTGCTATGTGGGGTATCGTTAAAAAGGTCTTTCAAAAATATTAAGGGTCTTTTAAGACTATTTTTGAATTTAGGGGTCCGTTTGCAAAATATTTGGCTTTAAAGTGTTAATTTTGATTAGAGTCAAGTGTCCCTGCCCCTCTGTCGGCTAAACGGTTGGAATTGGACAGTGAAAAATTCTTAAAAATAGGTCATATTATGATGAATTTACAAAGAAAACTATCACGGTTATGTTAGCGTAGTTAATGTGTAATAGTCGATAAACTTACTACTTCGGAACTCTACATTGCGCGTGGCCTGACCGCACTTGCCCGGTTTTAGAAGATTACTTACTTAATGATTTAGGTGCAAGAATTACTTGTTCATATTGATGTTCACAATTACCAATATCTATTTCAGATTTAATTGTTCCGCATTTTCAGACAATTTAGCGTCACCTTTCCGATTTTTCCTTCTCTTGAAAACAAATTAATTTTTTTGGACAAGCTTGGTACGACGAGCAAAAACTTCTCTTTCACCTGTTTTAACTAAAATATTATTTTTGTTTTTGTGAAGCTTGATAATCTACTAAGTTTTTATGATAACAATATTAAAAGGCGTCTATTGAATGTTCATTTTATTACCCGAGCTTTTTGTAACGAGAAAATCTTCATCTAATATTCGTAAATTGTTTGTAGTCTGTATAAATTCTTACTATTATACAATTTCATCGTTGTTTGTGTTCTTTATATTACATTTAAATTTTAAAAAGTAATGCACTTTTTATTCTTCAGTGATACTGTTACTCAGACAAGAGAGATTGCCCATAACATAAGACTGTCCTCAAATAAGAGCATCGATATTAATAGATGTCAAAAATTATGTGTTCACTTTCGTATTTAATTTAAGATGAAACAAGTCTAACCATATAAATTCACAGGTGGCAATTACCCTTTGTACCGATGTGGAGCCATAAGTTTTCGATATTCCACAAGTTCCCAGGTGATATTTGTCAGTGAAACTCCAATATTTGAGAGAGTTAAGAATTATTCAGCAGATTTACTTTGCTATTTACTCTCTATTACTTTTTTCATTAAGCCTTGTTAGCCTCTACATTGTCAAATTACTTAATTATGCATATTCCGGTATATATAATACAATTTACCGGAATATGCATAATGATTGCACTACTTAGTCTATGACAAAATACAATTACATCATCAGTGCTACAGTATCGGCACGCTCACATTGAATTTTTAATATCGCTCGAGATATTGTAAATGGTAATTTAATTTCCTACTTCTGTATAGTTTCGTGTCATGTGGATACGTTTCTCTGCGGGCGACGCGTTGCAAAAACAAGTAATGATTCACTGAGACGCGATCATTTCCACCCAATCGGAAAATTCCTGTAATCTTGTAGAAACTTTCTTCAGTGATCATTGCCAACTTGATAATCTTTACACGCCATTCGAGTTAGATTCTCCCACTACTCCGTAACTATATTTTCGTATGCAAAAATAGCTGATCGTCATGTTTCGCCTTTGATATAAGGATAAGAATCAATTAGCAAGTGGCACACATCCGCACAGCTTACCATTTGATGTTTAAGAACATTCCTAGCTCTGTATTATCTCCAAGATAAGAAGAGCCAAAGTGGGAGTGACATCATCACAGCCCACACCGTGTCGCGATAACGAAAGTGTTCACTCGGTAACCTTTGTACAATAGACAGATGAATAACAACAATTTTCAGCTGATTCAGGGTCGCAAAACAAAAGTAAAGCTTACGCTAAAAGTTAGTCAAGTTTAGATAGAACTGTGGACGTTCACATTCAAACATTCTGTTTTCTTACTTGAAAAGGAGCTAATTCGGAAAATGGAAAATTCAACAATTCGCTAAATGGACAATTTCCTTAATGCCCAATTCTCAAAACGGACATTCACCAACGAATGGGCCTTGAATGAAAATAAGTGTTATAATACTTTTCAAGTGAAATGAGAGTAAAAATAACGATCCATTTCTCTCGTCTCGTGTTTGTTTCGAACGGCAATGGAGCTCTACTCAAGCGAAGTTGACTTGGCACAGACAGGAGCATATCGGATTGAAACTCGAAATTTCAAACCGGTTTTCTCGCATCTCGCGTCACTGTCACACTCGCGGAGGAGGGAATTCTCCCTCTCGTTTCGTGAGTCACCGTTTTTACGTATCACGACGGCGCGGCTGGCCGCTCTACGCACTTCATGGTCATTCGTTCAACTCCGTCACGCTTTGACTGCAATAAGTGGACGTTATGCGACAATAAATTAATGTCCAAATTAAAAAGTAAACATATTTTTGTAGACCAACACAACACTGTTACAACACTGGTACCTACTGGAGTTGCATGTTTGTTTTGAAATCAATATTACTATTTTTATGCAATGTATCCGTATAATTGAATGATGTAATGAAAGTATCAAAATTACTTTCATGCATAATTTGTACGTGTGTTACCTTAGGTAAAAAAATTGGTACAAGTGAGAAAACCGTAATACATTTATTAAAATGTTACTTATAATAATAGTAGGTACTCGTATAAACAATAAAAGGATGGCATGTATGTTAATCAAAGCTTTATGTGGTATAATAAATATTATAAGGACGTGAGTACTGTTTGTTGTTTCAAAAGCGTCTCTCGCGTAAAAGAGCATTTTACTTGTCATTGTGAATTTAGCGTTCTTTAAACGTTTATGCTCATTTGGCGCGCTCTCGTATAAACAACCGCGTTCAGAGCTCTCTGAATGTGGTGTTATTTTAAACTTTCATATGGTTCCAGTGTTGTGTTGAATTTGAAGCTTATTTTTTTTTATATCATGCTGTACGTTTTTACGACATTGATAAACTTTAATTTGGTGTAAAGCAAAATGTTATGCGTTTTTGTTCGATCTTCAACGTAGTTACTCAGTCATTCACTACTTGCTCGTGAACCGTAATCATTACCAGCACATAATGATAAGTCATCAGCGTTAGTTTTTTGCGCTTATGATTCGTATGTTATTGATGTAATGAATGGCCCCGGAGTGCAGCACTCTAAGGTGTAGAAAGAGAAAGGGATCTTATTCAAAAGTAGGTAATGTTTTGCTGTTCTCGTTGGTACAGCGACTACAGCGGGCGGGTTCTGGCGCATGATTCATTGGCGCGTGGGCAGAACTTATTATGCTCGCTCCTCTATCCGCACCAGATAACTTTTTCTTTTGGCCCGGCGTCTAGGAAAGCTCCTGACTTATCTAATAACTCACTTGTAATCCATTCACGGCTGAGCTGTTTACTCTTCTACGAATTGTAATCGAGTGCGTAGTTGCGTACGTCTGAAGAGCTATATAACCGCAACGGCGAACAATAGCGCGGTTCCTGTATAAATTACTATAATTGCACAAAAGCTATCTTCGTAGAATCTGAAACAGGCGCTCATTAAGAGTTTATTGTTACGCCCCATAGTGTTATTTACCTTTCGCTGATGTCAAGTCGACGCCAGCACAACTGGGTTTATATCAAAAACAGATCCTTTCAACTGTACCCGTGTTGTGTACAAAGGTGTATTTAAACTATTTATTCTATCTCCAGTCTGTGTGGCTCTTCTCTTGTGTTTTGTTGTCTTTGTTTTTTTATCTGTCGCCAGTATTTAATGGCTCATTTTGAAAACCTTTATTCATTTTGAGACTTCTTTTATCTTCGCGACTGTATCTACACAAAAGTTTTGTGAGGATTATAAACGAAAGTACAGTAACGGTAAATATGCTACTGTCCCTTTTTACACGGAAAGTTCTTACACTGGTGTGAGATTTTCAAAAACGGATTGTGTTTAATGTGGACATCGAATATTAGAATATAAACATGTTATAGGTACGTATGTATAAGATTTATCGGTAATTTGAGTTTGTTCGTTCGTTGTTACAGGGTAATAAATTGCTACAAAAGTTCAAATTGAATGCGAGTAATTTTTTATTGATGTTGATTGAATTTGTGACATTGTTTTTTGTAAAGAGTAGAGCATTGTTGAACTGGAAAATACTTAAAAGGTTACCCTTAAAGGTTGCCCTTAGTGTTCACAACCCAGACATGATAATGTTCACGTCAAAATCATACCAATTAATTAAAATTAATAAATTTTGGAATAAAAGTAGCTTTATTTGTAATTATAGGTACTACCGAAATTAAAATGGTTACTCAAGATGTGCTCTAATGCTCTATGTGCCTTTTTGGGTGTTTTATTTATAAATAAAAGCTCTGCATGTCTTGTATTTGATACAGTGACCTCGATCTAGTTCGATGTGTATCTACCGTCTGCTGTCGTCACAATCACGAGATTGTGTCACGTAGCGTTCAGGTGTTATTGAGTGGATTGCCTGCAGGGACAAACCTTCAAATCTCGGCTGACGCATGGGCTGACGAACGATCTTAGGAAGAAATAACACAATTTGAATATAACTGGGGATTGTGTCCAACGAATAAAATAATATAACAGCTGCATGGCCTTTGCCTGTCGTGTTAAATCACTGAAAGATATCGATATACTATCTTACTGCTACTACATTGAAAGATATAATAGCTTGCATTCACATTGATACTTATCGTTTAGATACATAATGCAAGTAGTATTCTAGATTCCTGGTTGCGATTTATGAGCTCAGTATCTGTAAAAGCGTTCCGCTAAAATCTTTATTATTTGCATCTACTAAACAGTTTTAGAAACTAAACGTTGCGTGTGCGCTGACATCTAACCTATTGTTGGTATTTAACTTAGTAACCTTTTAGATCATGCAGAACTGGTGCGGTTTCGGAGCTCGACGGGATGTCGCAAACGTGCTCACGCGCATTGCGAAGAACCGCGGAGTGCGCGAGCGCATACTACCGAGCGAGCTTTCTCGTCGGCGTGCGCCATTGTGATTCATCCCTTCTCTCTATTTGATGAGTCCTTTACGGCTTTTGCTCTGCGTTAAATAACTAGCATTTAAGTACAATCGAGGCGAATTTGCGATTAGAGTAATGGATTCTACTGCTTGTTGCAGTACTGTGTTTGTGTCCGTTTAGAACGTTTAGAAGGCATACATAAACAGCTTTCAGTTGTAATGATGTAAACGTTGTAGCGTCTAAATATGACGCTTTTAACGCTATTATTTACAATTACCAGTAGGTTGTCGCGTACGTAAACCCACACTGTCAGCTGTAATTCGTTAGAAATTGTAATAAGTTTGTAAACGTATAAATAACACGTAATAAAAAATATATTCAAGTAATTGCACTTGCCAGATAGCCGTTAGTGAACGTTCAAGTAGTAAAATAACTTTCCTCGTTGTAATGTTTGGTTAACCTTAAGAGTTTATTTTTTTTTATTGCTGTAAACTTTCTATCATATTTGGTGTATTGAAGCTAATTGGTAAAGCTTTCAATATTATAAACTACGCAACTACATTGTCGAATTTGGTAGTTTTTAGTGGTTTTACGTTCATGGGCGACGGCGAGCACTTTCCAATCTCTATCTCGTCTGCTATTTGAGGACTATTGTATAAAACTTAGAGGCCTAGCCTATTCTTGACACTAATGCATAAATAAACGTCATCTAAATCTATTTGGCAGGGAATTAGTAAGACTTACAATCCATAGGAGATTCAGAGGATTGTATTGCAGCCGTCTAATTACATCAAACAATCTACTACACTAAAACCCCAGGTTGTTTATATAATACAACTAACCACACTTCCATCCCAATGCCTCTTAACTCCGCACGTCAAGCGAAGTAAGATGGCGTCTCGTAGGCAAATCAAAATAGAACCGCTCGCAAATGGCGCGTTTCATTCCCGCTTTGATTGCAGCCGTTTAATGTACCGTTACACACTTGTAATCTTACCACGTGTAGCCTTTAATTAACGTTGTTAACCTTACATATATTTAGTTCGGTTAGTCCGTTGCAGCGAAGTTAGATAGCAGTTTTGGAAGTCGCGTCGTTGAAGTCTACATTGTAGACTGCTGTGACGACTGTTTGGATTCTAATGTCCACTAAATTAAATTTTATGGTCTAAAATAATGTTTGTAAATCTCGAATTGTATTGTATAGTGATTTAAATATCGTCGTTATTTATTAATATCGCTTATCTGTTTATTAGGATAGGTGAGGGGAAAATCCTTTTTAAGAAAAACGTGTACACGTATTTCTACGTTTGAGGTTTGGTATAGTTAAGTTTACATGGAGAAGTAAAGAAAGCTTTTCTTTTATAAAATAAATTGAAACATTACTACTTTACTTACTTCTGAATTACTTCTTTAGACTTCTTTATTTGTAGGATTCATTTGGAAACAGAATTTCGATTGAGCTAACAAGTTATACCTCAACCTATTTTTGTTCGTACATTTTAACCGCAGCTAACTTTAACTTTAGCTATTACCGACCGAATTTCAATATGCGCGAGCCAATAGGGCTGCCATTACAATTATGACTCGCTTCCCTATTTGCTCGCGCATTTTGAAATTCGGTCGGTAATAGCTAAAGTTAAAGTTAGCTGCGGTTAAAATGTACGAACAACCCACCCATAGACTTCTTTATTTGTAGGATTCATTTGGAAACAGAATTTCGATTGAGCTAACAAGTTATATCTCTACCTATTTGGCTACTAAATTACTTAGAACAGAATTTACCAAGTGTTATACTGCTAATAAAATGTCATATACCTGGTCTATCATTCTTCTTTGTTTTATCACAGAAGACAATAGTTGGTTTTATCATTTATCATTTTCATGGTCTTCGTTTGAATGTTGTTACAGTAACGACGGCTAACGTCATGATGTTGCACATAAAACTTTTTACTTGGGCTTTATGGATCATATATTTTTATTTTCGGTTGGTTTTCATATTCTTTCATACTTAATTCTTTAAGTATTCGATAGATAGTTACTTTAAATTAACATGGTATTTGGACAATCTCGCCATTGCTGTGTAACCCTATTAACAACATAGAAATGTTTTAAATTACACTTTAGAAGATTTTTGCTCAATATGTGAGTTCTTTATGTTTGTATCGATAAGTTTGATATTTAACTTTAGAGTTCATTTTTATCTACTTTTTAATACGTGAATATGGTATTAAATAATACTGTACGTAATTTATTTAAGTATCAATTTTATTTGGAGAAATTCAATAGGTATTTTATAATTTCTATAAAAGTTATACTTTTCACTAAAATTTTTCGCTAAAAATTGTGCTAACCCTTCTTACGAGACACGAATAACAAGACGTTTATCAATTTATCAGATAAGTGTTTTGGCTACCATTTTGTTTCACCAATAAATATTAATAATCTTGAATGGGGGATTACGTCTGAGTCACTGTTATATTAAAAGAGATAAGTAATTAAAAGTTATTTCAATATTCGTATTACAGACGTACAAAACAAATTTAAATATTAATAACACCAGCTATCAGAGGAATCAATATTGTATAAATGAATAAAATATATAACTTATCGGGTCCAGTCTATGAGTTCGAGAGAACCTCTCGGTTTGCACTGCTCTGGCTAACGGAACTGGTATTGGCGCCAGATAACTTCAGTTAAAAGTCGTTCATTACCTCACTTATTAATTACCTCAATTCACGAAGCTTTTCCATTGCCGAGGCTCCGTCTCCCCTCACAATGGGAGGGGTAGGTACGCCACACGTCTATAGTCCACTAAGCTGGCAAAACTATAGGCGAAACTTTGAAAAGCGCATATTTCCTCACGATGTTGTCTTTCACCGAGGCAAATGATAATTTTTCTATTACGCAATGACTTTGAAAACTAGATTTGCAAGCACAATTTGAACCTGGTCTGCCCTCTTTAGGAGACCATTTCATACCATTAGGCTATTACTAAATCATTTAAATAAAATACAAGGTAACACTTAAAACTGTATGGTACAATTATCACCCACTTTATATAGATCGTTCATCGAGCTACCATTGCTGCTAATAATAGTATTAAATCGATGTTCAGCGCTTGTGATAAAATGGTTTTCCCGAGCTGTCGATTAGAGGGTGATTTACGACGTCTTTTTGTGGTTCTTAATTTAATTAACTAATGTTTTATTTATGAAGAAGCTAATCGTAGTTAATCGATCAAACGTCATAACGTAACGTAATATCGCGTCTTGTTGATAACGTTCGATAACTTCCATATCTAACGACACTTTTAGATATATAAAATTAACTATAATACATCCTGTGGTTTGACTCGTGATGTTTAGCATAGTTTAAACCTGAACAAATTCTAATTCATCTAATTAAAGATCTCTGATAAAGAAAATGACAAAAGTCTTACTTTACACATATTGTTTATAAATATTTACAATACTCTTTTTCATGACTGATATCACTTGATAAAGTTATAAATTGTGTATGTATTTAAGTATCTGGGTTGATAGCGAGTTCCAGGAGTTTTATCTATTAAAACAATTATTAAAAGCACAAAAACTCCTACTTTATTAAAATTATTATAATAGGGAGATATTATCATAATTTTATTCAAGTATTTTTATCTTTAGTATTTATTTATTACTTGATTGCCTTATGATACATGCCTAATACTCCATAAGTTAGACTTAACCGTTCCTTATGTATATATCAAACTTTAAATGCCAACCATCACAATTTAAACTGTATTCACGTGCGTACGCTTCACTACCTCTCGGGGATTTTATATTACTCGTTGAAATTCTTCAGAGATACATTTGCTTATAATATGTATATTGCATCTACGTATCGCAGAATCTTGATCTCATTTTTGCAATACATTACAAGATTTATCGTACAAAAGCGTACCTATCTATGTTTTATCTATTAAATATAGCAAATACTGGATTTGTAAAAGTAAAGGATAATAAATTACTACACTAATTGTGTAATAATATTACAGATCTAAAAATATTGATTAATTTATCTTAATGATCATGATAAATTATTTAATATTTTTTGGTTTACGTTTTGAATAAAATGTGAAATATTAATCTGAATGAAAACGGTACAAAATAGGCAACGCATTTGATTGTTTTCATGAGAGAAATAAGTGTAGCTGTCAAGTTTAACACGTGGTGTATATTTAATGATCCTTATTATAAAACAGTGGATGTGTAAAAGGTATGCAAGCGCAATTTCTTTTTATACGAGGATATTTATTAGAAACAAACTGTTACTAGAGTAAACTATGTAGGGGAATTTTGAAAAAGATATGAGCATCATGTAGGTGAAATGTGCTCGCTTGCGCACATTGAGATGTTTCATTTTATTTACATTTTAAGTTTCTTTCCTTTTAACCATATTTATCTTCATTTTTCTTTCTAGTTTAGTGGTTTAACTAGTGTTCAGTGGGCATTGCCCCACAGTAGTGCCGATCTTCCTATTAATATGTTAAAAAATGTTTGTTTACAACGGTATCATACGGAACCTGTTGTAGTCGCGATATGGCAACACTGGTCGCAGCAAATCAGTTTCGTCAGCTAACGTGGGGCGCGGGGCGCGGCTCACATGCATTATTCAAGGCTCATTTCTATTCAACGGCGACAGGCCGCCCGATAAAAACTTCTCGTTTGACAACTTGGACGCCTGCACCCTTTGTACTTACATCATGTCCGTGAACGACGCGATACTCCACCGCGAGACACTTACTCGTATTCATTGCTGTAATTCATATGAATTCATCGGATGCTTTCAGGATAATCGGCCGCGCGACGCCGCTCAATGAACGACGCTTCATTTTAATAATTCATGGTGCTCTACCGAAACTCGCCCCTCCTCGACTTGTTTGTGTTTCTCATTTAAATGATAAAAGGCCCATTCGTACGAGGCTCGAACTTAACCTGGAAGTGCGACCGAACCTGTTAGCGTGTCGGCGCGCGTGGCGGCGGGTCCCGAAATAAAACATACGCAAGAATATAATATCCCGTGTTACGATCGTAATCACCTTGGTATTAACAGCTCGTAAAACATTACTAAATCGCGTATGCATTCAGTTTTGTCTGACATCAATGGAAGCTTTAAATTTCATTTTAAACAAATGATGCATTAAATCTTGTTACTGCTGCGTTAATTGTACGAGGTGGTACGAGCGTGGAACTAGATGTGTGAGAGAGATGTAACGATCTAGAGTGGTTTTATTGATCCTTTTGGCCGCAATAAAAAATTCAATCGACGCGTGATCGATTCGGCCTATTTATTTAGTTTTTGAAGATTATAAGATACACATAATGTATAGAACCAGTGGGTTCTATTATCTGTATGTATGAATGAAGTCTTCTGTAAGAAATATTACAGGTTATAGTAAACATTAAGATAAACATTGTTTTAGCAATTGTAATAAAATGTTACTCTTTACGCGGGTGTTTACTTTTCATATTTCGTTTTTTGTAAAGACTCCTCATTCTTTATTTGTCACCACACGAGCTGTCACTATCTTGTTCTCGTTTTAAGTTATTTTAAAATTATGAAGCTTCACGCTGTTACTCCTGCTATATTCCTATAAATTTAACGTTGAGTGCGTATAAAAATTATAGTAGCTGCAAATGTTAATTACGCAAGAATTATGTTAATGTACCTACCTATTTCTTAATTATTTATGCCTCTTCTGTTCATGGTCTTTTGTTCACGACGTAACACTAGTAACATTAAATTATTGGGGCGTTAGTAATTAAGCATACCTAATTTGATTAATTAAGAACTGTACAATGGATTAATAATAAATTAAATATTAAGACATTGCATTTTAGTATGTACCTACCGGCTTGTGATTTTTAGAGAAGGTATTTTTTTAATTTCCATTATATTAAATTTCCCGGTTGTCGGTGTTTCCGTTCGATCATAATGTATCGTTCGATCATTAGGTTCAATCACAGTAAATAGGGTGAATAAATTAAGAGTGAGTTCTACCACCTAAGAGCCGAGTGAGAGAGAGCGTAAACTACGCTAACTATCTTATTTATAATATTGTATGTGCACAATACAATACAATACAAATTATCTTTATTGTACACATAAAATTACAAATGACAAATAGTTACATTAAACATGAACGTACAATTGGCGGCCTTATCACTAAAACAGCGATCTCTTCCAGGCAACCATTGACTGGAATAATTCAACTTACACAAATAAAGGACAGGGTAGTGCGTGTACAGAAAAATAAAATTAATAATACAAATAAATAATAAATATAATATTAATAATATAACATTAGTGTTATAGTATGCCAGTATATTATAGTAGAACTGGTAATAATGCTAAGGAGGAAAAGATGGAAAAATGAAAGAAAGAAGTATATTGTAGATAGCAGAAAAAGAGAAATAATAGAAATAATTGTCAGTGTGTACAGATAAAACTAGAACACGGAATGTGTTAACAGGACATATAGTAGTCCTTCACCTGTTTCTTAAATGACTCAATGGTCTCTGCGCGTCGAATAGCAATAGGCAGGGCGTTCCAAAGTCGCACCGCCGTTGCAGTGAAGGACTTCCTATAGAAGGTGGAAGAATAGCTAGGTGTAGAAAGAGTTAAGTTAAAATTAGAACGAAGTACATGCGTATCATGGGAAAGATGCATGAAATTAAATCGCTCTTTTAAATAATTCGGTGTATTTGGGTTAAACAGTGTGCAGTATAGAGCAGAAAGAATATGAGTATTCCGCCGAAGTCGAATTGGGAGCCACTTGAGCTTTTTACGAAATTCGGAAATGTGATCATACTTGCGTATACCAAATATGAATCTTATTGCAAAATTTTGGAGTCGCTCAAGTTTATTTAGTTGCTCCTCAGTTAGATCTAGATAACAAATGTCTGCATAATCAAGGATCGGTAAGAGTAAAGAAAGAGAAAGCGCCGTTTTGGTCGAAGTTGGTAGAAAGTTACGTAGCCTTCGAAGTGACCCCATTGCTGCAAACATCTTCCTGCTAACCTCGCTAATCTGAGGACCCCAGGAGAGAGTTGCATCCATAAGAATTCCTAGGTTTTTTACCTTATCTTTCAAAGGAATAATAATCCCATCGAGTAAGATAGGTGGTAGATTATTATAATCAATTTTAGAAAGAAGCCTTGAGCTACCAATAATTATGGCCTGAGTTTTATGGGGATTAATATTCAATCCATGTAGCTGACACCACAGCGAGACCTTTATTAAATCATTGTTTAGAGTATTGATAGCCCTCGGTAAATCCTCAATTCGGCACTGGGAGTAGACCCTGGTAGTGCACCCTACCCTTTTCACACTTATGTCTTTGTCCTCTGCCCAAAGGTTGTCTGGAAGAGATCGCTCTATAGCGATAAGACCGCCTTTTGTACTACATGCTATTTATATTATGTTCTAATGTAGATTACTACTATTTAGTGTGTACAATAAAGAGTATTCTATTCTATTCTATTCTAAGAGCCCTTGCCTTTATAGGTACTTTTACATCAGATGGGAAATCAGGCATTTACTTATAATTTTATTTATAAAAAAAAAATTAATATAACTGCAATGTAACTATTACTGAATTAAATTTGCAGAAAAACTTGGGATGATAAAATATTACGGAAAAGATCGATCATTTTCTTACAACGTTAGTAACTGTAGTGTAAGCTGTTTTGATCCGGCCAATTCCGGTTCTTCGTCGAAAAAGGAACAACGGGATGTCTATTTAAATTGGCTGCGGGCTACGGTATTGGTACGGGGATACAAACAAACCCATCCAACTATGGTTATCGAAATAACAGAAGTTATTAGAATTATCTAGACAGAGATAAATATCATGATCTATATGTTAACTTATCTTATTTAGGAAAAAGGACTAAAAACAAAGTAGTTTTAACAAAAAAAAAGTGAGACGATTGACAAACTCTAAAAAACCTCTTATCGAAATAGTTGGTATTTCCTACGAATTAGATAGAAATTCACATAAATTAAATTTTCTACAAATGCAGAAAAATAAAATCCGCACCGGGCTATTATTAGCGAATGTCGAATGACAAGTGGTCGGACGACATCGGTGCGGAAACGGCGACAGACCGTTGTCGCTGGCACAGTGCCCGTAGCCCCGTACTGACCGTGTGTCCGTACCTCCGTACCTCCGTACCTCCGTAGTCCATGCCCGTACTGACTGTGGACGGCGGATACAGTTATACGGGACCCTGACGATTGATTCTCTGTGCGGCTGTTGCCAGGGCTGCCAATCTGCCATGCTACCAACACCCTATCAGGTATAGATCTGAAATTGTCATCTGTCCGCGAGAAGCTCTAAAGACTAATAGGAAAATTGTCTATTGGAAAAAAATCGAATTAGGATATTTTTCTTTCTTTTTTCTTTTTCTTGCAACGCTGGCAACGTAACAAATTTTACACCTGGTAAATTAATGCCTGATTGCAATCTAACTGTAGTGCCGATGAGGTCAAGGGTGATAGCGCACTAGATTAGTAAAAGCGTTAAAAATGTTGTTCACTCTTCTTGAAGACTCCCACATTAGAGGCGGCCGGGAACGCCGACGCAACATAGGTACTCCACACCTTTGCTTCATGCAAGCGCTATGGGCTCGATACCAGTTTTAATTCATCAAAGTAGCCGCATTTCATGAATTAGCAACGAATCCAGATAAATGTATAAACATACCCAAAAAGCCCACCGAAGCTTACGTACATAAGCGACTAAGAAAATACTTATGTATTTACATAGGTACATAGGAGAACATCCAACTGTCAGTTTTTCTCAAAGTTTATGTATTAGGATTCACAACCGATCTGTGTTTTTGTTGACTTGACATGCATAAGTGTATCAGTGATACCTAGATGAAAAAATGCTTTTATATTTTTAATTTTGTACGGACAAATATATGTATAGGAGCAACTTTTTTTGAGGTGTTTTATTTCACTTGGACATTTTTTCAGTTCATTACGCGGTATGCCTAATTTATACGGCATCCATTAAACACTAATAATTATTTTAAGTCATTATTAGATACGCAAATAAAATAATATAACCTGTGAATGTAATTTATACCACTTGTTATTTTGCTAAAGCTAGGAAAGGCCACTTATTTCTCGGGACAGCCCTACGCTGAGTAGGAAAGAGCACGCACTTCGTTTGCAGTGTTTTCGGCGGCGCGCCCGTAAATGGATTTTCGCATGGTTAAGTTTCGCTTTTTATCCGTAATACTTGTGTACGGTCAACTTGTACATAATTACGCTGTTACAATTTATTTTTAAATGTTTATTTACCTATATATTGTGTAACGAATGGGTCACCTATAGTTTAGTGTGGAGGTCCTCCACATCAAAATCCTCCACTGGAGGATTTTTGTTGTCACGATCACATGATTATGATGGCTTGCAACTCCTGCAACCTTTTTTTTAAAGCGTGTCCGCTGGGATAAACAATCTGAAAGAACTATAATAAGAAACCATGCAAGCATTTCTTCGGTCTAAACCCTTTAAGGCTCACGGCATGGTAATATTTCCTCGTAGTTGATGAGGCTTTTAGACTGCAATTAGCTACCAGACCGGATTGACGTAGGAATAAGTAGTCAGCTGGTGTTGGAATTTCTTATGCTCCCGCAGACCTGCAGCATGGCCTCTAAACTGATATTTAGGGACAACTACAACAAAAGGCTCATTGCGTCCTTTGAAGCACCTTAAGAAAAATTGCCACATCCTTAGTTCCTTAACTCGACCGCTCTGTTACTTGACACAAACTATGGGCTTTTAGCGCTCTTCATTCGTTTATCAGTGCTTTTTTATTAATTCTTATGCAAAATTTAATTTTTCCAGGCCCACCAATAGTCTAGCCGTATTGGGGCGGCTTAGAATACTAACCCCAATCCAACGCCGGTAGGGTGTCGTAAAAGGCGACTGAATCCGGCCCGCTGGTAGCAGGGTGATATATAATATTATATTTTAATAATTAGATTATATAAGATATTAATATAAATTACTATGTTTGCATTACCGACGCATCAAATATATTAATTTACTTATAATCAGATGTCTCTGGTTATTATAACGTAATTAGCCGGAAACCTGCACAATTACAGTTTCGAGGCGGGAAATTAGGCAAGCCTTTACCAACCCGTATTACCTAGAGAATGTGTAACGCCTAACCGTTTATGTAGATGATCAATGATATTATATATTAAAAAGAGGCAGATAGGTCATAAGCGCGCGCGTTGTGATGATTGAAAAAGTTCCCAATTGGGAACTTTTGTGATTAGTCTGCCTCGAGCGCAATCACGAGCGTGGCGCATCGTAGGTTAATACGTAGTTATGAAAATATAACAAAATGCCATCCTGTGTGTTTAGAAAGTGCACCAATTATGACTCCAAGGTCAACAAAACACAAGGAATCTCATACCATGCGTGAGTACGCTAAGAAACTTAGATTATTTAGTATATTTCAATTATTTTTCTAAACAATCTAATAATCATGCAAAGACGCCATATTCAGATGAAGAAAGAGATAGCGATCTAGTTTTGACGCGAGAGCGATAAAGACCGTAGCGTATATAGATTGACGCGAGCGACAAACACTAGCTGTCTTTTTCACTATTATGGTTTTAGTAATGCCATCCTTTTTACATAATTTGCCAATGTACTAGTGATTGGTGTAGGGAAACAAAAGATAAACGTGTGTGTATTGTAGCTCGGTCGGAACAGATTTTTCGGTCAATTTGTAAGGGCATAACGTATCTATTAGTTAAACATCTTTGTAGATGATTATATCCCCGAAGCATCGTCTGTGCACATAATACTGACGTCATCGCGCGCAACCACACTAACTCACGACACCGATGTACATAAATACACTCTATTACCCACACATATGTAATATACCTATGTACGTGAGTAGTACTAATGTGGTCTATAATTACGGGTTTATGTTATTTTAAAGAAATAGAAATTTAAATGGCTCTCGTTAGCCGTCATGGAAAAATGACGTACAATAAACGACGTACTAGATACTGGTAATATGTATAGAACTATGCAATTACAACACTACGTTAAGTGTGCTATTAAGTTTTAATTGTACTTAAAAATATTGTTTTCTAACGATCTTTATATCATATTAAAACAAAAACAGAATGTCTCTATATCCTGACTGCTTCATTTGAATCTACTGGAGAGAAAAGTTTTAAGATTTTTTACAAACAGAAAACAGCATAATAACATTTTATACCTACTTTAAGGTATCTGCGTAAACATATTTATAAACTAATAGCTTTTAACTAATTGTATATTTATTTATTTATCATTACAGTATTTGACCTTATAGATGGTTTCCAATTATTATCATGTGACATAGCTAATAAAAGGCCTCCAGAGAAATACAGACACATTTTTTGTTCAATTAAAATGGATAGTTCAAAAGATTAAAGGTTATTATTACAGTATTGGACCTTATAGATGTAGATGGTATCCAATTATTATCATGTGACATAGCTACTAAAAGGCCTCCAGAGAAATACAGACACATTTTTTGTTCAATTAAAATGGATAGTTCAAAAGATTAAAGGTAGATAACACTGAATAAAAGTAGTCTATTTCAAAAAGTAACAAAAAGTCCTTTGAGATGTGTAACAAAGATCATCTACCTGTTAGTTTTACCATTGGCTTCAATGATATTATATTATATTAAAAAGAGGCAGATATGTCATGAGCGCGCGCGTTCAGGTGAAGAAAGAGATAGCGATGTAGTTTTGACGCGAGAGCGATAAAGACGTGCGATAAAGCAATAAAGCGTGCCTTGCGGACATCTGAACAGATTTTTCGGTTGATTTGTAAGGGCATAACGTATCCATATTTATTTAAACATCATTGATTGACTTACTGTTTTGGGTATAGGGTCGACGCACGCTGTACGCCGTATTTACCATAACGCTCTCCGGTTATGCAAACGTTTATTGTGACAACCGTTCTTTATGAATGCAACTGCACCTTATAATAACCCGCATACACTCCGCCGATTGTGTTGCAATTGCAACTGCAACCCGTCATCGCTCCGTTTTCTAATTGTCGTTTAACATTTGGGTACTTTGTTAAGTTGGTACTAGTTTTGGAGTCCTTAGTAATTTAATTTAGGATGTGTATTAATAAAAAAATTACTAACCCTGATTGATTTATTTACAACAATCTTTAGTTTCGCCCGCAGTAGAGTGGTTTCGAAACGAAATTTGTAATTAATTAATTTATATAAAAATAAAGTGCACATAAGTAGAATGATGGATTAGGATACATAATATTAGATATTAAATGATACCCGTGGGCCGTGGGTTCGCGCGCGTAGATATCGAATTTTTACCAATCCCGCGGGAATCCTGAACTTTTCTGGGATAAAAAGTAGCTTAAATATGTGTTAATCCAGGGTATAGGCTATCTCCATTCCAAATTTCAGCCAAATCGGTTTAGTAGTTTTGGTGTGATTGAGGAACAAACGTCTGAACATCCAAACATCTTTATAAACACATTTATAATATTAATAGGATACGTTAACTCTTAAACTTTATTTTTCTGTCATCATCGCACCTTCGGTGCAACAAAGTCACGAATAGCCAAAACTGTAACATTGAGTTAGTATGCCACATTGTCTACAAAACAAGCATTTTACGTGAAACTGTAGTAAAAACTATAAACAATTATTAGTATATATATTTTTAACCTACTACAAATAGTAAATATGGAAATAAATGCGAATGCGAAAAAATCTTAAAGTCCTCTCCTGTAAAATTACAAAATAAGCTGTTGTGCCTTTGTGACCGAAGGTGATTATTATGTCATCATAATGTATAATTAAGAAATTCATCTTAAAATGTTGGGTTTATTATAGACGGATTTATCGTATTATACTAATATTGGATGATATAATATTTAAAAATAATCCTGAATACGGAACCATATCCCTAGCTAGTAGTTCATTATTAACCGGTTACATATTAGCATATTTGCGATATGTCATACATTCATAGGTGGGCCCCAGGCGAAATTCACAACAGAAGCAAATGGCGAAATAATGAAATAATGAATATTTTTTTTAGGTAGTCTCATATCCTTTGCTGAAGCTGGAATTAATACAAATTAAATGGTTCTGTGGTCTTAAATTATGATTGTGATTCTTATATTGTTACCATAACAACCGTGTTTATTAATGCATTTAATCAATTAAGTAACCATTATATGCAATTTACTTTTACTCAATATACAACAATGTATTTAATGACTAGCTAATTAAAAAATATACTTGAAATCCACAGTAAAGTACCCCGTGACTTTTCCCGTCACAATAACTTCAAAGATAAAAGTTTTTACGATAAAATTGGACGTAAAAGCTATTTATGTTTCAAGTTGTAACTAAGTGGATCTTTATTTAAGTTAAAGGTTGACTTAGTTACTTTGTATTTAAGTTTGTTCGTAATTGTACTAGATATAAAGTCCAGATAATTGTGGTTGATATAGTGTTATTATTTTGAATTTGTTCATTTTTTCTTGTATTAAGATAAGATAATTTTGTGGGACAATAATCTTCGTGAATCGTGTGAGAAAACGATTACACCTATAGAATCACACGCGTTTCGATCTGTCTATTTGTCCGTGTCTGTTTAGCTCGCGTGATTTTCTCCATAGATGTCTGAATGTATCTAAAAATGTATTGGTATTACATAGTTAAATGATGGTCAAAAGTACACGAAAATAGATAATTTTTCTTTACCTTTACAATAAGTCAACGTAAGTACGTACCTAACTTGAAATTAAACAATAGACTGGGTTGACGTTTGGGCCACCCTGTAGTTCTGTAATAGGTGCCCTACCATTCCTCGCGCTCGGGCATGGACGGCGCGTTAATCTAATACTTCCAGGATCCTTGGCATAATTAAAACAAACAGTCATAAACGTAAAAACCTAGATCATTATCTCGCCGGGCGGTTGATGCATCGGAATAGGCAACCGCGGACGTATATGGCAAATCAACCGACTAACGCATACACACGTACGGCTGTCGCAAGACTCGCAAGTGGCTTGTTTTTTACCATTTATATGTTCTCTTGCCGGGATGGAATTCTGCTAATCGTCGCCGGCAACATTTCGCGCATGCCTCCGCCGTAGCCGCAGTAAATGAGCGCAATTTAAACCGAAGCCAGGCTCCTTCGAGTTGGTTGTGAACAACCCTGACGAGTGAATGAATCAATTCAATACTTCGTTGTATCGTCTTCTTTACCCGACAGTCTGAGTAACTTCTACTATTTATATCGGCACAGGAGCAACGCGGTGACACCGACGAAGCTGCACGCAGTTTGAGCGAATTTAAACGTTTTTAAATGACCGATGATTAAGCGTTACGTTGCTAAAACGTCGACGGAGTACTGTTATAATGTAGGTCAGTTTTACTTTTACCCACTTCACCCACTAGTCTGACAGATACAATTTAACTCAGAAGTTGATAGATAGGTAAATAGATTAGTGACGGACGTGGCGGTTAGGTATTTTTGACCTAAATTTTACCAGTGGTTTTCTTTCGTTTTAAAGCTTTTCGTCAAAATTACTACTATTTATTAAAGTATCTAAACCGCACATTGACGTTATACTTTATTATGAATGGTTTGACATTCGCACGAAGTTAAAACGAGTCCTAACAATAAATACTTCGGCACAAGCTTGCAGACATACAGAGCACTTTGATGTAGACATGATTAGTGTACTTCAGAGGATGTATAAGTATGTTCGAGAAAATGTTTATTTAGTACCAAGCTGCACAGTAGGCTACATGCAATTCAGAGTGTCATATCGGTGTACAGGTGTTATCGGGCCGCGTCGCCCACGCGGGAAGCGGCGCGGTTGGCGCGGCGTGGCGCTGCACTGGTGACCCGAGTAAATCACCAAACAGCGCGCGCGCCACAACGTGCCACAATCTATGCAAATCGCAGGCTAAACTTATTGCTCTCGCCTCGACTCCTTTCCAAATGCATACTAAATAGCGCGCCGACCCACCGACCACGCCATCCTTTGTTCACAGTTTTTCACTTAACCTCACGCGCTCGTTTAATTTCAATGGAAATATTTTGTAATTGTTTCTTACCAGTTTCACTGCAACTCCGCCTATTTTACTTTTTAATGCACGGTTAACGCAGCGTTTTCATTTGCCATTCTATCCCAGGAGAACTAACAGAACTTGTGGAGTTTGTTGCCAAAACGACGCAACCATTCATCGCGCTGGCGGTTGCAAAAAAATGTCTGTTAATCCGTGCATGATATAGACTTACAGTGCGAGAAATTATTCAAAACGTCATTTCAGAATTTTAATGATACATGTATTCGAGTCAAGAGTTGGCTTACATACATAGTATTCCCATGGCGTTCTCAGAATTAGACACAGAATGTAACGAGAGATGTTGCTCCCGTTCTTCCGCATAGATTCTACTCGCATTGCGATCCAATTATACGTGATACCGACGAGAAATATTATTACACTGATTTGCTACACTGAGATAATTACTGTGAGAATCTTAATCGTATTTATTCTTGCCATTGTAGGATGTACGTGCCTAAACTTAATGCTAATTCTTATTTATTGCACAAGTCATTCTAATCGCAGCGACACGGCCGGCACTGCGATATGCGGCAATAAAAAACTTAATATCGTTGTATTTATTCTTGCATTACGAGTGCTAGCCAGATGTCATTTTATATTGTAGAACAAAAGAACAATGAAATTAAAAAATATGTAAAACAATTTTTGAGCTATGCCCGCGGAGTAGAAAGTTGGCGCAAATGTAATAAAATATGTTCGATGAAATTTTAATTTGACGCAGGTCCGCAAAGTTGAACACCGTTTATTAATCTACGAGTATGGCCGTTATAAAGTCGTTCGTATGTCCATGTTCTGTATTAAATAGCCTGCAATAAAATTTTAAAAGATACTTATACCAAGCTACTTACTGAATGAGTGCAATTTATTCATAGCTCAATGTTCATAAAATATGTTTTTACATTTCATGTAACTATAAACACATTATTATAAGGTAAGTAAATCGGCATCTGAGGTCGGCTTTAAGAATTAATTTCTCTCTTTTAACATGTTATTATGTAGGTTTGAATATTTTTATGGCCACAAATTGCAGTTATTTTGTGGCCATGGCCTAGCTCTCTAGGTCTTTGGTAAACTTTTATTTTCTGTTCTAAATGTATATTGCGTCCCTTATAAATCATCTAATAAATGCAGGAACCGCTAAAGGACATTTATTATTTATTTATAAAGGACATAAATTATCTGACCATCATTTTAAAGATATGTTATGTTATGTAGCATTAGGATTTGCTTGATTTCCATAGTCATTTTATTTATCTATCAACTTCTAGAAGTTAGTAGTCATGCTATGCTCTGATCAATTCTTATTTAGTTTTTCTGTAGTCGAGTAAGCGTCGATAAACCCAATACTTTCTTCACTATAAAGTAATTGGTCACTTATGAATTTCTGTGAACATTTACTTCACTCAAAAATGTAGATATTACATTTATTTTGCCCATTTCTTAAATTGGTCCCACAATCGTTTCTTTAAAGAAATTAATTTGATCGTTCGCGCGTCTTATAGACGAGAGCATAATAGTGCACCGAGTATTGCATCGTCCGAGTGGTCGTTGAACCCTCGCGAATTGTCAGCGCAATTGTCTCTCGCCACCATCGCAGCTGGCCCTCACAACCCGACCGTTAGCACTACTAATTGCTGTAGCTCCCATTTTATAACCCTTTATGACGTACATCCGCACCATTCATCAACCTCACACGCGAAGACACTAAACCACTCGTAACGTTACATACTAGGCGTATGAGATAACACATAGTCTCGTATACGAGCTCAACTCGAGCTAAATCTCCTTTGTTTTGTTAGCTACAACGTTTCAAACTATTGAGTGGTTCGCTTGAACAGCTCTATATGGCTTAACCGATTTCAAAGCACTCAAGACGTTCGCAACAAACTTGTTGCGCTAAGAGCGTACCTAGCATACTCATAAACTAAGTTAAACCTCTGTCGGCAACGTTGCCGGCTTCAGTTCAGTTCAAATTAATTCGATTATCAGCGCACCTTGATCTCGCTAAAGCACTCGGATTCCCTTCATTGGGTACTTACACACGCGCTCTCTACTAACATGAATTAATCCGGATATTTTAGTATAAAGATATACTTATTAATATACGACTCAATAACACCTTATTTGTAAGGAGTTTTTGCTAATACGATCACCAGTAATAAAGAAACAACACAATACTGTGAAGGCTAAATGAAACGCTTAATACTTCGATTTCGAAATGGTAGATCGGGTTTTCGAACTTTAAAGCAGTAAAAGGGAACGTTTCTTAATAATAAAAACATAAATTATATTACGCATTCGGATTCATAGGTTTTTTAATGTAAGCGAGCGAAGTCTTAACTAGCACTTAACATCGTGCCTTGAAATATCTGCCGCTTGCATTATAAATCTTGTATTGAGTAGTGAGCTTTGAAAATATATTACTGTTACTCAATATTCCGATGGCAGGCGTTCGGCGCTCACGCACTGTACTGGAAGTTGGTCATGAATTCATTGTTTTTGACGTAGTCGTGTGATATTGAACCACAATAGGAAAGAGTTCAGGTCACGTATCCAAGCCTGAACGGACGGAGAATATTAAAGTTCAAACGTTCAATGGGTCGAGTTTTTAGAATTCTTCCATTTATGATACACGATGAATATTAAATGATAATTGCGTAGTTATTGCATGGTTGGTAGCGCGAAAATAGCCATAGATTAAATTGCTCGGTTTCGTTAGAGAGGCGAGGGACAGAGCACATGTACAATAAAGGAAAATCATAATTGCTCTAGTTGAGTACGCTTCAGTAATTGCAAGATTGCGAGGTTTAGTAACAAGTTACCGCGTTGCATTATTTATGTCGATTAGTCATAAGAGAGTATAGATGCATCCATGGATGCATCAGACCTACATAGCCAATGTAGTGTGGCTGCTCGCGTATCGTATCGGTTACGTCAGATCCTCCTACACCGTAAGTAACACCTGGAAAACTCTCTTAATTATTATTACAATTAAAAGGCCATTATTGCCCCGCTATTGGGCTCATACTAGTTTCTCTCAGAACGCTTATACAGCTGCTAGTAATGGCTAATAAACATTAGAGAAATGTTTAAATAGGGGTAGTATTTTACACGAAAGTTTTGAACGCAACCGTGAATGGTTTTTACGTGAGTGGTGGCGAAACAAAACATCAATGGAGTCAATGAGATAATGAGATAAAAAATGCTTTACATTAAACTTCCATTGAATACTTAGTATATCTAACTTTTGATAATATTGAGACACTTGCTATAGATTCTTAATTCTTAGCAGTTTACAGAAGTGTTCACAATTTGTAGAGTTCTCGGCATTTCATTAAGTTACTATCCGTAGGATGAAGCAGCAAAATTTAATATTAGTCAAATAGTCCATTGTGATACTTGAGCGCTATGTAAATTTATATAAAATGGACAATGATATTCTAGGAACCACAATGTAACACTTCCTGTGCAATACTCGTAGAACGGCTTGCGTTTGGCAACTGCACCTTTGTATTCAAGCATTTTGTAGTATATCACCCGATATCGATCTGGAAGGATCTCGTCGAATGTAATTTATAGCTGGACACGATCGCACTATCAGCTGTACAGTAGCAACGGTAGGCAATTGTGGGCCGTCGACTCTTATCTCTGCCTTGTCGACACCGTCGCGCGTCGACTGCGATTCGCGCTGACGCCTTCTTCACTCCATACGCAATACAAACGTCCGTTTACAAAATACCCACACCACATAAGGTAAATTACCTCGATTGCGACGTTACGCCGAAGCACTCTATTAATGAACGCGTTGCCCATAACATAACTGATACAATTATTGGTACTCGATCACTCGCTATATAATATACGTGTGATATATCACTTTATATTCAGCCGGGCGGCCGCCGGGCGTCGGCATACGACATTATTTACATATAAGCCGTTGTTCCTGTGCTCATTCATGGCCCAGCCCGTTCAGACCACGCTGATTTATAGCCTTAATTTCATAAGTATCTCTTTGTTACCATGGCGTCTATATCATATGGCTTATAATATTACACCTTTATTGGACAAAGGGTTCGTGTGAATTTTAGTTGTCGTATGACGATCACAAGAGCCTTTCCTACTTATATATTACTATTCTGGTATTAAGTTGTTAGGACATCGGACACCGCCTTCGTAAGGAATCAATGAAATTCAAGTCTTTAGCCTTTAAACAATTTATCTTAGTAACATTACTGATTGTACGAATATAAAATTGATAGACTATCAAATAGTTTCTAAAACAATTTAGTAATAGAGAAATGAAGTATCTCTACATTTCTATATTGATTGTCCTTTATTATGGAATTCTAATGCAATCATTTCTTAATATAAGTAAAATAAAAATAAAAACTCAGTTGCATGTTATACTAGAGATTATGAGGAAGGAATAAGAGTGTGCGATTTGTTTTTATTGCATTTCATATATAAGAGCTGCGCTATTCGCCGAGAATTACAATCTGAGTCTGCAGCTGGCACACTGGCCGATGATTCATTATAGTTTATGTACTGTTCGATCGCTTCGTTCTTGTTCTACAGTTGTCTGTATCGAAAGTCGTTATTTGCATAGCACACTACAAATTGATACGTCTTTACTCTCAGTTGCGTTAAGTTGGCAACAGTACGTGTGACTCAGCGGTGCGCTCCCATGATTATACCGGCTCGGTTCCATTTGATCTAAAAGAAAAAATTGGCGTCAACACTCAAAAAAAAAAGTCGCTCGAGGTGATCAAGATCATATTTCTCAAACGGCCCATTAGACTCCTTTGAACTGCGCTATGAACGCGCTCTCTCCGACCGATGTTCAGTGATACGAGGCGTTTGTCTTTTATTTATTGTAATTTATGATCAAAGTTAAATGTTAGTTTATCACGTGTGGCGTCAAAGTGCATGTTGAGATTGCGAGTTTGCAGAATGTTTTGTGCCGTTGCATAATGCTATTGTGTCGGTTTATGCCAGCGAGGACCGCTGACGGGGCCATATCGCCGGCGTCGGAGGCACGTCACTGTCTCCGGTGCAACCGTTGCCAACAGGGTTGCCACTTGATAAAAAAATACTTTATATTTCCGACAAGCGTTCGTAGGATAAATAATATGATATATGTTGGGACTGGCTGCTGCCGCCCGTCACCTTTTTTGGTATCGTTAGTATCGTTACCTATCCTATTGGTCTCCTAATGCTGAACGCACTACTCCTAATGCCAAATATGTCATCCGCATCGGGCTCTCATATGATTTCATACAAATGCCGCGCGTTCGGCGCGTACGGTGCGTTTACCTACCATAATACGACACCCAAAAATACGTAATAGTGGTGCCATTATACGAAAATGAAAGCGGCTCATTACGGGCGTAATGACGAGTTTCGGTTAAAAATCTAATAACATCACACATCGACAACCCTGGTGAACTGTTAGCATCGCGTCGTACCATCGTACGTGCGTATGGTACACCACGTGGTCACAAGTCCCGAGCTGAACGTCAGTAAACACTCACAAAACGATAAACATCTTTGTTAACTCGCGGTACCGCGACAGCCGACATCTCTTCGTTGCATCGTTAGTAATTATCGATTTGATTGAATTGTTCGATCAGTCTTTAAACTCACTATATATGAAATCCGTGATGTGCACGTAGGAAATCTGTCAGAAATAAAACTAGTCTAGTTGATTTATTTCTGTGTTTGGGTTATTTAAAACAAGAAAAAGTAATACTACACAATCGCTACAAATAAACAAAAAATTACCGGAATGTCGATAAACGAAAAAAGCAGCCCCGTAACGAAAATACGTCACAAATTCGAAAATATGTTCATTAAAAACGGTTATTATTGAAAACATTAAGTGGCCCTTTTGTTATATCAGAATGTAGGGTAACCGCACGGGTGGCGCGAACGATTGGAGCGCGCGGACGCGAACGGTCAACCGAAAATTAATTAACATACTTCGCTACCCTCCGCGGGCTGTACTCTTGTACAGGTGGCCGCCCTATTGCACGATCGCAGATATGGACGTTTATTCTCCATTATTATTTCTCCATTATCCCTCCGAGCACTGTATGTGTGTATCTTTTGAATGATATGCGTAGTGGGTAAATTTTCATCGGTTTGATTCATCGATTTTGTCGTTTAATTAATAGTTATTAGTTACATCAATACTGAGCAAAAACACTCAATTGTGCTGTCTATAAATTAATTCGAACACATACAATGTATACCATTGTAAATATGTAGCCTATGAATAAACAGCAAAATGAAAATACTAACACCGCTTACAGTTGCGTTATTTTAAAAAACAAGGATAATTGGGGGAACTGAGAAAAAGCGCCATTTTTATTGCCCGTATAGAGTACACGCGATATAGTCTAAACGGCACTAAATTACTGGAATTATTCCGTTGTTGGTATTAAATGCATTCCTATTTCAGGAATCGCGTGCTACTTCACCTATAGTATTCGTGTTGAATATCCCGCATACTCCACTTTTTGTCGTTTATAATTACACACAAAATATTCGATTTTCGTTGTTTACTGGTTGATACCACCCCTCAACTGCCGAATTTATTTACGGTATTCCAATATAATTACGTTTTGGGTTCACCTGCATCGCGTGGGTAAAGCGGTGTGCGATGTGTTCAGTTACCTTATTATAATGAAAATTAATTAGTGCTGCTCTTATCGTGACGTATAATATTATATACCTATTATTACTGACTAGACAGTAGACACCATATTGTAACACTACGTAACTGAAACGTGACGTAATACTATAATAATATTATATTAGTAGATAGTATTGGTTTGATGATGACGGTAATAGGCTAGTTGACAAAATTTGGAAATTAGTTTAAAACTATAGCTTAGCATCTATTTCACCCCAAAAATATATTATTCTAAGAAAAATAAGTCTTTTACATTAGTATTTTGAGTTTTTAGAAATGAACTTGAAATTGACCGCGAAAAAGGCCAAGACTGTCATGGCGTTTTGAATGATGTCACACCTCGCGAAACAGCCGTGTTTGTGTATGACAGTCAATTGTGTTTTTTAATAAATAATGAATTCCTCGTATTATAAATACTGTATAGTGCCCCAATGTAAAAGTACAACGATAAAAACGCCAAACAAATTATTCATACACGTTCCAAACAATAAACAAATACGTAGAAAGTGGTTAAATATGGCAAGGAGGCAAGATGCTCTTACTTTATCAACTGATTCCACAATTTATTTCTGTGAAGATCATTTTGATGTAAGTAATAAACACAACTTGATGTATCTATTTATAAATGTATAGTAAAAGAAATGAATTTTGCAAAATCTACCATAATATACCACACATAACCTATAAAATGTTATGACTTGAGTAGGGTTTTATGATTTATTTGAGTTAAAATATTATTTTCGTTTTATAAAATGTAATAATTCATACTCTTCTTATTTTTTTAGTTGCCAAACGATATGATTAATTCACATTATACTTACACAGAAGTTTTAACATTGCGGAATTCCGATGAACAAAAGTCGGTGTTTATTGCAAAAAATTTGCCAAGCATAACGGCGTCAATTTTGGGCAAATTACTGCTGTTTGCTTTGTTAAATCCTGATTCCATAGCAAATTATATCTGTCTTACAAGATTAAACTAAAAACGAACTGTATTAATATAACGAGAATTGCTGAAAACTCCAAATAACCTGTTCATTTTATACGAAAATGACAGCTACAACGTAGTGTTTCGCGAGGTGTGACGTCACGCTTCCATGCGCTTCACTGATTGATGTTTAATGTCACGTGATTAAACGCCTCAATTTGTCGATTTTATTTTCCAAAAATATTATTAATCTTTTATTATTTTAATAGAAAAGCTGCATTTTTGTTTACTAATTATCATGGTTAATCATTAGAAACTCTAAGCCATTCGATTTATTCTTAGTGGAAACAAGCCTATTGTACCTTGTGGTAGCGACCACCTGCCTTATAAGATTATTTAGGTATTTGCGATGGACTCTACATAATAATTCTTCATTGCATATTTTTGTGTCCATAGCCAGCAAATAAGCAAATGGATGGACGGGTAAGAAGGCGAATCTGTGAATCCTCCAACAACTAGGAACTGCAACAAAAATATATCAAAACATTTTAAGATATCAATATCTCAATATGTACCGAGACCGACCCATAAATTACGTCACACTAATTTCATGACTTTTTGATCCCTCCCCCGTCCTTGTCACAGCTGGTCACATTTGTGAGACCCCCTCCCCAAGTGTGACGTCACATATTATGAAATTTTACACCTAGAAATTATTAAATTAAAACAACAGTTCAGAAATAAATTTTATTCTCATTAATTTGTTTTTTAATCTTCACCTATACATACCAATTACTCGATTTTGAAATGTGACGTCACAAAATTTAGAACCCCTCCCACACCTTGTCACACTACACCCCCCCCCCCCCCCCCCGCCCTCATGGCCCCTTATGCATTTACGAGTATTTATTGGTTGTTTGCAACTATAAATGGTGATGACATTAAACATCATGTTGGCCACACAAAGAGTCTTTCTTGGTTTGTTTCGTCCTTTGACACGAGTATTTACCTCGATATTATTGAATTAGTCACTTTATTCATATCGTCGGCTCGTTGTAAGATGACTCATTAAAATGGTCATATAAGATGGCCGTGGATCATAATTTTGGTGCAAAGTTATTGTTAATACTCAGACCTGTAATTTATTTCCAGTCACTTGTGTCTTCATGTTGTCACTACCCGTGTTACTCGTTATAAAGAAGATTCCTTCGAAGACTGCGTAATTCAAATTAATTCGTTCATTGTGAATGGAAAAATAAGTGATTTGCGCACAAACGATTTGCAACTGTGGCTTTATTATTAATACACATCTCAATCTTGCCTTCTTTGATGTAATTTTTCATATGTGGATAACACAATCCCCAGGAATAATAAAAATATTTAGAGAACGGCATTGACGCTTGGAGAAACAAACATTACCTTACGTTTACAAATTGTACCCGCACCCGAGACCATTGTTACTCGTTTTCGACGTGCGGTTTACGAATTTTAATTTATTCTTTTACGTGTGGACTTTCTTTCTATATAAGTAACAAACATATTTATGCAGTAGCTACAAAAAAATACCTCCCTTAAATGTTAGTAATTGCTTGATAGAACTTTCTTAATAAGATATTATGAAGCTATAACCTATCCCGCGGCAATGATAAATTATTACAGGTAAAAAGAGGTAGATACTAGGTCAGTAACGCGCCGACGATGAATCGCATAAGAACAGGTAATTAGCAATGTGCCTTGTAGTTAGTAGTAGAGGTGTAGATTTTGTGAAGTTAGGGCTTGTAGAGTTAGGGCGTCTCTACTCTACACGCTCAAAAGCTCAAAAGGTTGGCTCTACATGAGATCTGACAACTTTTTGATGTGAAATGAAAATGTGTTTGGTGGGATATAAATATTTCCGTTACACTTTTATCAAATAGTCAATCGAAAGGAGATGGCACTCCGTGAGATATTTGACATCTATGGGCGTACTTCTACAGTTAAGGTCTCGGGTTTTCACGTTGCTTTGCTAGCCAACTATTTCCCTAAGCTTAATAATATTTTATTAAGATCAAAATTCTTAGCCAATTAAAGGAAGGCTGCTCTTGGACTGCTACAGTGTGTTTTGTAGTGACATTTCACGTTTTTCTTGTAACCACGTAAATCATAGGTAAATATCGAGCAACGTTCTAATTCACACGATGTTTAATTACTGGAGTTTTTGAACAGCATCCTTCATTAATTGATTATGCTTATCGTGGATAGATAGTATATAATATCAGAAACCAATATATAATAGCAGAACAATCTTATATCAATACTTACTGTATTTTAAACAATCGCATACGATTAAACAATCCCTTACAATCTTGAAACTTCAGTATGTACTCGTACCTAATAAAATGCATTCTGCAATAACAACTTCACAAACAATGTCTAATTCAAATAAACGAATTTTGATTTTTTTTTTTAATGTCTAATTCAAAATGAAAAGAGAAAGAAAAGAAAAATATTCATTCCGTTAGAACTAAACGTCAGAATTATTTTAATTATCTAAGAATCGAATTATTATTATGCATAGCTAAATTAAAGCTAGATCAAACTTTTGCCAATTACCTTCAATAGGACAAGTTAATGAAATTAATGAAAAGTTATACTATTGTATAGCATGACAATAACGCAAGCCGCGCGATGTCCGACCCTACGCTGCAAGGGTCGCAGTTATTGCGGGCACTTGTCATATCAACACAATGGCCGGGAGTACCGGGGACCGCCGATGCTTTATTATTTTAATTATTGCAGCCTCGTGATCTACCCCTCGATACCACGATCGAATACGTTAGCGGGATGGAATGAAAGAGGATTTTATACACTTTATACCAGTATCATCGTATAATACACTTGTGGATAGGTTTTATTTGTGGTAAATGTAAGCGTTTCAGCGATTTTAGATCCGTTTCAGGTACCGAGCTCTTCGAGGAAGATCTTTAGGAATAAATGATCTTCATGTGAGAGCAAATAAATGTACCTATTTTATTATGTAGCTGGGTTTCATTTGCTCAGGTCCGATATGAGATAAATAAGCCTAGGTAAAAACTTCACAGAGTATTCCAGGATTGATTCCAGGTCTTCGGTTACTTTTGGTTGTGAAGATTTGTCAAACGACACCAGTGATTCTAATGTTGCCTTTAAGCTCGAAGGCCTTTATTTTTACCTGACTGTCAGGAAGGGTTATGTTTTCGCGCGTATCTTGTATGTATGTATGTTTATTTGTATGTATGCAAGTAATATTCCTTACTACCTCGTAAGTTCCAAACCGCTGAACGGATTCACATACATAATTAAGATATCGTTAGATTCGTCTTGATAACCTAAGTGTTCTTAAATAAGTGAAATTAAAAAAATCAAATATGGTGGCTCTGAGATGCCATTGTTTGAAGTATCAAAAAATAAAAATAAATCGAATATTGCAACATGGGTATCAAATTAAAGAGCTCACCATAAAGATTTTAAAAAGGTATATCATGATAGGTATTTTGACAGCAGGCGGTTTTTGCTTAGTTTATTCCTAGAACTTGCTAATCCTTGTCAGTTTCCAACTCAGACCAGACTCCGGCTCTGGTACTACATGGCGGAATAAAATACAGAGCCTGTCTGGTTGTAGGCAAATATAGTAGATACATATATGTAAACTTCTCTAAACCCGTCACTTAGCATTTACATGACATTTAAACCTCCATTTGATACTTTGAATCGATACGCGCGGTATTTAAATATATCTTTCCACAAATAAATAATCGTAGGTGTGACTGTTATCTAATGGTCTTGTAACTTCTAAATATATCTGTATTGCTGTATTGCTTTGTAACTTCTAAATATACCTTCTAAATATACTATATATTAAGCTCATATTTAGGTAATGTATCAAGCATACTTTCAGTAATATAAAAAATGTGTTCATTTACCCTCATTTACTAATCTGTATATTTTATAATTGTTCGTATTCGTAAGGGGTAAACTCCAGTCGTGCGTGGAGGCCGGAGCTGATGCATATTTTTTTATCATTCTTCCCTTACTTATAGTAAACTAGCGCAAAATTCATTTTCAGAGCGTTATCATAAATCTCTTTCCAGTAAATCAATTGATTAAGTACAAAGTTTACAAGCTTTGTATTTCCAAGTTGAGAGCCATAAAATAATATCTCTTGTTGTTTTTTTTTAGTTTAGTGTTGACCTTTTATGAATCTCTAATGCCCGGTTTCTGAGATCCTTTTTTCGAGAGTTTATCTATTCAAAAACGCTAACGGGTCGATAACTTCCGAAAAAGCGTTTCTGAGCACGGCGATAATAGATAAATTCCGTTTTATCTAAGACTAGGAAATCGCTCTCGCTTCACTTCGGGAAAAATAGTAAAAAAAAAATAGAATATAGCCTATGTCACCCGGGGATAGTGTAGCTTCCCAGCAGTAAAAGAATTTTTAAAATCGGTTCGGTAGTTTCGGGGCCTATTCAATGCAAACAATCAAATCTTTCCTCTTTATAATATTAGTATAGATTAACTTAACTAAGCATATATGGCCGTTTACCGGTTCCATAACTTTATTTGACGTTTCATTTTAACATTTCGTGGACAGAATATGACAAATTACAAGTTACAACTATTTTGAGGTCATTTGTGTGTGCCGTAGGTATATGGATAGCCTCAAGGACCTCAGATTATTGAAAATACAAATACAATTATTTGCAAGAAATCAACAATTTTTTCTAGATTGACAATGAATGACAGAGGTGTTATTCTCAAATACTATGTTACCATAGTAACCAATGGTAACCAATGGTAACCAAAATAAACGTTAAATTGACGTTTTTAAATTTTATTGTTGATATTTGACTATGATCAACAGACGCAAATAAATACCAAATTTCAATATTTTTTACATATTTACTACCACAAAATAAATACAATTAGTCAAAACGACAAAATAAAATGATAATATCTATTTGAAACTTATCTTTTTATTATCTTTTGAAGAGAGCCATCTAGTGGCAGTATTAGATACTCGTTATTGGATTCATAGTTATTGAAAGGCTCCTCGCGTGCTCAGAAACCCAGTGACTGTTATCGAATATATAACTTAAGTTTAACTTTATTGATTCAATAGCTGTTGATCGTTTAACTGGAGACTTCAGAAACCGGCCATAAATCATCGAACGTCATATAGACGGTGTTACATTATTATAAATGTTCTTATCGCCCTTTAACTTATACAAATATGCATCGCTGATTGGTGATTGTTTATTATTATTTGATGTACCTATATTTTTTGTTTGTTAATTTGTATGGCTCCGTAAAGCTGGCCATACACTATCAAGTGTACCTACATGTTAAGTTTGCAGTTTGATATGATGCGCCATCCAGTTTGCATGAGATAGCTATATCATTTAACATGGCCAGATATGTATGTAGCTATACACCGTCAAGTTTAATGGCTGCCGCGTCAAGACCGCTGTAAACTTGACAAGTATACTTGATCGTGTATGGCCAACATAAGATGAAAATTCAATTAACGATATAATTCTTTTTTGTCGGGTGTGTCGGGACGGGACTAAACAAAATGTAAGGTTCTTATAAACATAGTTCAGTGATAAATAATTCAAGCCAAAATTAAACGCAGAAAAGAAAACTGATTCGTAAACTAACATTTTTATTGATACGTATTATTAATCGATTCTATCCTATAAGGGTGTTTCATTCCTTTGTTTCATATAAATGTATAATTACGCGCTTAAGATGCAACAAGTCATCATTGTTTGAAACAAATTATAGCCTTGTATGAGCGGACATAATAAGGACAGTTATATTCTGTCGTATCTCAAAGGAATCCAGTTATTATTTGTTCTGGTATTATACAAAGCTTGTATTGCAACTGTGACGTGTGATTGTGAATAGGTGCATCAATGTAAAGCGTGTTGAGGTTGACTGCGACCACGTTGTAACTAAAATGTTATAGTTAGTTACATATGTATATGATTGAAACCATTGCCCATGGACATTCGGTGAGTTGCGTTGCTGGTCAAGAAGGTTGCACTTATACTGATAGCTAGAGAATGTCCTCCAATTCTCCTCAATCTAACCCAAAAATTGCGTCTTAAATAATTCACTGCAAATTTTAACAGTGTAGCTTGTTTCAATGCAGTGGAAGCTTACCATGAGTGACAAATGACCAATTAATGCTTAAAAAATTGAAAGCTTGTAAGATGCCCATGGAATTAGGCATTCTTTACTGTAACAGTAAATAATCTAATTGTCTTTGTACGTGCAATCCTATGTATGAAAGGCATGCTTAAATGTTAATTTATAACGATACGAAACAATAATTGTGACCGTGTTCTGTTAGAACCAATAGATACCTATTTTATGTATGTGAAATGCAACTAATTTTTCTAACCAAAATGAACTGCCGAACTAGATTTTATACTTGATAGGTTCAATGTAACACTGCAAAAGCTTAACTATTATACTAACAAACTAAAACCCTTCCTATTTGATTAAAAGCCCCGTATAATTTAACCTACCTTTAAAATTTTATTTTATAACAGTTTCGAGTTCGCGTAGTTTTCATTTTTGCTATGAACTTTTGCTCTGTTGCAACGAAATTTTAACATAAAACAAATTTACATTGGAAATTGGAAATGGTCAGCCAATAGTTTAATTAAAGTTCGTGAATTGCTGATATTTATTATACATGCGGTATGTAATATAAAAAGGTAATAAGGTTTAAAATTTTAAATGTAAATTTTATAAAGTACCTACGTGGCATTGAATACTTTAAATTAGAGAAATTGTCTTCAAAGCCGTATAAAACAAAGCGCTCGCTCATTTATTTCACGTTACGGCAAACGGCACTCACAAAGAGACAATATACGATATGTTTTAGTTGTTTAAATTAAGGTTTACTTTCAATCACAACCACCCGTGAGATTCCTTTTAAAGCTATGACGTAGTTTCGGTTTGCAAACTTACAACATGCATAAGACTCGCCCTCTATATAAAGATGTACCGGTACAAAAATGTGTCAACCTTGTCAACAGTTACTTAAATAAAATGGTGGAATAAAGTTGTTATAATATAATAAGAAGTAAGCAACAATAAAGCGACCGAGTTGGGATTTATCAAGTAGCGAGGAGCCGAGGATGTCGTTCGCGGCGCTGCGAAGACGGGCAGCGCATACTTCAGTCTGTAGCTCTCGATCCGATCTTCATAACGAAATTCTCCGTTTTAATATTATATTTATATTGTTAACGTTTTGTACCTGCATATTTCTTACGGTAAATATGAAAATTTCGGGAATGCCTCCAACCCCAACTTACGAATCTTGAGGGAACAAAGCTTGTTTCGGTATTAAGAAAATTTCGAAATCGGAACGCCTCTGAGCGGTTTTTGTAATATTTTCCTATTTTTACCAGAATCGTCGTTGAATTGTTTTGAGGTTGTTCATTATTTCGTTTTATTACATTTTATTATAATACATTTGATATGACAACAGCGATGCTCATGTTACAACATAAGGTTTAAAAAGTTTACTAACTCAATGACGACTTTAAATTAAGTCGGACTTATCTATAACTTAATTAAGTTGTTTAGTAGACTTTTCATTCATGAAATACACGTAAAAATTGCTTTAGTATCTCTATGATTTCAATTAGATGACCGCAATCAGACGCTAAATACTATTTATCAATTTCATTAAGTCTCTCAATATTAAACCTAGGTATATTTTGCAGTTTTTTATTACTTAACTGTGTATTCAGTTCACTTCATTGCACTTTCCCGAGTCGGTGACAGGTGCATACAACCGTGACTTTATTATGGTACACCGCGGGACCGCACGGGTGCCATATCCGGTGCTCGGTTTACCGTCCACTCTTCGAAAAAAGTGCTCAATTTATTTGCACCGGACATTGTTAAGTATGTTGATTAAGTATTCAACTTAACTATGTAATGATGCTGATGATGCAAATTCACTTTTACATACATCAACGGTTCTATCTATTGTTTTTATCTAGCGATTAATAATTTTTTCATACCTGTTTGCTAATCCCTCGTAGTGAATTTATCTGTTGGTAAAAACCGTGGTATTTCATGCCGTGTTTTATCATCGGCTTTTAAGATCGCAAATCATGAAATTTTTTAAAAATTCTTGTATTAGAAGGACTATGTCGTGTAATAGTATATTTATTAGTAAGTATAGTAAAGTAATAAACGTCAAAAATAACTATTGAAATGTGGCGTAGCTGACTGAACGTCTCTTCCTAATATTTTTTAATTTAATTTTTAGTACTTTTCTTTTCTTCTCATAAATACTGTACTTAAACACTTCGTTTTATTTAGTTGGCCTAGTATTTAATTACTCTATGTCGGCAGCTTTATAGAGCCTAGAGCCTAGACCCGATTGGGTTCAAGTATCGTTTTAAAATAATAAAATCTTAACGGTACCAGATACAATCGTAGTTAAATTTGAGTCTCGTTCAGTGAGTGCGGCATAGAGTCGTCAAAGCAATATGGTTCCAACATTAATATGGATTCCAGCCAACTGGGTATTGAATCGGAGATCTGTTAGGTGCTATAAACGCGTGCACGGTAATCGGTAGGTAGTATATACTCGTAGTTTGCGAAGCCCGCGCCACTCCGCAGTAAATCCCGTGTTTGCTTACATTAGAGTATTACTGCAGCCACAATGCGAACGCCAGTACACCAAGCGATGTGTACAAACTACAAGTCACTCTCGCACATAATACGTTACACGAACTGCTGTGCTATTCTTAGTATCGAGGGTAGTTGGGTACGTAGAGAAGTAGTGACAGCTTGAATATAGGTGTTCTGTAAGACATGGATTCGAATCTTGTATGTATAAATGAATTATCAATTGCTTCGATAAAAAGTAAATATCGCAAGGAAATCTTATTTAGAATCGATTTTTTAAAGAAGGTGTAAAGTATGCCAATCTGCATTTAACCAGCCTGGTTGCTGGTGAACTTTACGATAAACCCTCAATGTGAGACTGGATCCAAGCAGACGTTCAGTTATGGGTTGTCGCGAAGTTATCACATGTAATACATGTAACGGAAAGAGATTGTAGAGAGATGTGTAGAGCGCTCTATTTCTTAGTAGGTAATTCGTGATTAGGAAGACCTTGCATGTTGTAACGTTTGTTGGTACATCTGAACATTCGAGAGGCATGTGTCTAAAATATTTTGTTTATAGTCGCCGTATTTGGATTCTCTAGCTAGATATCACGATGAAGGTACTTCACTTTCAAAGTTAAGTTTTTGTATTTTCATTGTTTGCTTTTTAACTAAGCAAGCCTCTGTTGAGTATCTACGGAATTCAGAAAGCAGTAATTTTCTTTCTTGCGTTGCTCGTCTCTTACTTTGTTATAAATACCAATACCAATGTAACAATATCCACAAAGCTCTGATGAGCTCAGCACGAGTGAAATCAGTACATATTGAATGTCTGTTGCCGTGAAAACCGCAGCGAATCCATGTTTGCTTACATTCGAGTATTAGTGCAGGATACGATCGCCAGCTCGGTAAGCAAACACGTCGCTGACGTCACGCCCACCGACTGTAATAAATCCTACAATAGAAAATCTACTTAATTTTACATGATTTCCCTATTATATATTTTAAACGACCCCATCTATTTGTCTGCCCGCGATGTGAAATTATTGAACTTAATTGTTTTGTTTTAAAAGTATCATTGCAATATACAGTGTCATATTCTTTTAACATTTTCCCTACCCTCTTTCTTAGGTATGTACGGTCACCTGCAGAGAAAAGTAACCCATCTTTTAAACGGTTTTAATAGACAGATGGGTTACTTTTCTCTACATGTGACTGTACATATTCTGTTTTGTCCTTCATCCAGAGGCTGATAGAGATCGTTACAAATAAGTCAATGTCCTTCATGATTTAGGACTACATATTTACAATGGGTGTTAGAGATGACAGAAATTCAAAATTCTAAATAATTTATTCCTATAGGTATCATTGTTCTTGCTCTCACATATGCTCGTCATTTTTTGCTTTTCGGAAAGGTGGTTTGTCATGGAGAAAAAAATTGTTGTCTTTATATCAAACATTTTCACATTCGCAACCTGCTGTTATAACTTTGTAAGTTTTACTAATGAATACAATGATGTCAATATAAGTTATTTAATGTGTGTATTTGTTTGTTGCAGCGAGCGGCGCGCTCGCGGCCGGCACCATTGCGTCTCCGTGGAGCGCGGCGGCCGGCGCGCCCGACACCAACGGATCGGGCGGCGCCGATGCCAAGCACCTCGATGTCGGCGACGCGAGCGACGATGAGAAGGTAGGATCTTTGGTTTTTGATTTATCCTGCTCTGGCTTCAACTCATTAATGAACCAATACTAAGCACGGCTCTCTCCTCTTAAGGAGACCTAGAACATGCTCCACCACGCTGCTTTAGTGCGGATTAGTCCTGCTCGAAGGACCAAAATTATCGAGAGGCTTTGGGCCCACTTACTAATTAGCTTTAGGCAACGTTAATTTTACTCGTAGCTGTATCTAAATCCTTGTGTTATAGTTTGTGATGAAATTATTTGTTTAAACTTTAATCACTTGTAGAAATGTGTGTTTAAATTATCTGTGAATGAATTAATTATTTCAATGAACTCGTGCCTTTGATATTTCACGCACATGTATTATTATTTGAGTAAGACTGTATTTTAGATCATTGAGAATTTTTGAAGTTATACTTCTTTAGGCGCTAAATAAATGGAAAAAATGATGAGAGTGAAATTTTAAGATGTGTATCACGGTGACGATTTTTACACCTTTTTCCCTAAAAAGAAGTAAAATCGCATCCCTTATAGTTTCGTTATGTCCATCCGTCTGTCTGTCCGTCCGTCCGTCCGTCCGTTCGTCCGTCCGTCCGTCCGAAGCAAAGCGCCGAGAACGTTAGTGCTAGAAAGCTGTAATTTGGCATGGATATACATATTTATTAAAACTCCAGAATCGTAGAATAAAATATTGAAAAACATTTTTTTCAGGATACCTCCCTACAGGTAACGTGAGGATGATTTTTTATTCGTCGCGTACCCTATATTATAGGGTGTCGTTGAAAAGGTCTTCCAAAAATATTATGGATCTTCTAAGACCATTTTTTGAATTAGGGGTCCGTTTGTGAAATATTTGGCTTTAAGGTGCTAATTTTAGTTAAGGTGTCGTCGTCCCTCCCCCCTGTTGGCTAAACGGTTAGAGTTGGACAAGCGAAAAAATTCTCAAAAATAGGTTAGGGAACATACCAAAACCACGTGCCTCATTTAGGGGGGGGAGGGGGGTCTTCAAAACACCACGGTTGGTCACAGAGGGGAGGGGGGGGGGGTTTAGGTTTTTGTCACGTAGTCAATATTTTAGCAACCATTGCGCTACGAAGTCGTCAAATATAAGCAAAATTATTATTTTTTAATTCTGTTTTTGCAAAAAAGTATTGAAAACCGTATTTATCAATTACCTACCACGTGAAAACTAGGGGGGAGGGGGGGGTCTTCTTATATACTACGGATGGTCACGAAGGGGGGGGAGGGGGGTAAAAAGTTGGAAAAAATGGGTTACGTGGTTTTGGTATGTTCCCTTATATGATGAATTTACAAGTAAAACTATCACGGCTATGTTAACATAAGTAGTTAATGAGTAATTGTCGATAAACTTACTACTTCGGACATTCTACATTGTGCGTGGCCTAACACGCACTTGCCCGGTTTTTTTTAAAGAACACCATGTCATAGCGCTCCGGGAATACCTCGGAAAGAAGCTCATTACACAGCTTGCAAGTACGTGGCAAAAAGGATCGTGGGAATGGGACCGTAGAGGTTTTCCACGAATCTAATCTGTGTGGATGAAACTTCAATCTTGGGTGAGTGGTGCATTGATGGAAGGGTGAAGTAGGCATCAAGTTAAACAATTCCTCGGAGTACTCACCGTTGTAACCGGTAGAACACGCAGAGAGAACCGATATCTCTTCTGAAGCTCAGGTGTTCTAACCTGTGAGTGGCTCGTGGGTCCCTGACAACTCGGACCGCGCGTTTCTCTATGGCATCAAATGGGTTAAGCTGGTATTGCGGCGCCCCTGCCCAGAGGTGGGAGCATTACTCCATGTGTGATGTGAGGCCTGACTTGAGCTTTATATAGCATAAGTTGGTGCTTCGCAGTGAAGTACTGCTTAGCCCGGTTCAGGACACCAAGCTACTTGGAGGCCAGCTTAGCCTTGGCCTCTAAATGACGCCGATACCACACATCACGCGACATATCTACTTACAGAATCCCAACACTTTCACTCACGGTGAGCGCGGTACCCTGGAACTGAGGCGCTTTGACAAATGGGGTTTTCTTAGCGGCAAACGTGCAAACTTGCGTCTTCGTGGTTCTTGGAGAATGGTTTGATGTTTAATTAATGAAAGGAGAATTCATCCATCTTCAGCATCCTCTCTCAAATCGCCGGTCCTGGATTCTTTACGCCCGTTTATAATTGTAATAGTTTTCCATTAGTTTTTCAACTCACGGACCAATAATATACATTGCCTAAATTGGTAGCATCGTCGGTGAGGAGTACTAATATTTATTCTGCGGTAAAGGTACGTCAAATTACTCGTATATGCCCGGCCATGATGTATCTTCCGAAACAAAGTAGTTGCGTTGTTGTTCCGGTCTGGATAACCTGTGAAGTAATTTATTCATAATTCATAAGGCAGTTTTTATCCAGAAATCTTTAAAAGCACGCTTCGATTTTGATAACATAAGTGTAATCAAGAGTAGGTAATAATAAAATTTAATTTCTATAACACTTAATTACAATTATGATAACAATCAAAAGTCAATGTTAGTGTTTATTGAGCTACAATGTGGCTACAATAATTACATTTGAGTTTGAGATCATTAAATGACTTACTATTATGTCTTTCGTTTTGCTTTGAGAAAATGTAATTGACGCTTAAAGGAAATGTAGCGTTATATTACTAGTATTTACTCATAGTATACTTAGCGTGAACCGTTGAAGCGTTGAATAGGTTTTTAAGGTGTCGTTCTTCATAAGAACTTCAGAAAGATTTTAGTTAAAAGCGTAACTAGTGCAATATTCAAAGCGCTTGCTACCATATTAATTTACGTTTAAATTAGTACGATATAAGTATGTACCTACACTAAGATTGTATAAAAATAGTAGGTAGAAAATTTTAGCGAATTTCTGCAAAATTTCCATGTTCTTAAAGCGGATACGGAGAGTAAATTATCCGCACTATAGTCAATAGTGGCCGTCGATTTAACTAATCCAGAAACAGACCGCTACGTTTCGAGTGGTTTCACGGAACTGTGATTCACGATGTTTTCGATCGCTCGGCCGGACTGGAGCCGGTGTACCGCGTTATTTTTATTTCCCTTTCAGAATAGAACGGACTCTATTAATTACAATGACGCACTCATCGTCTTCGCTCCCGTTTAAATTAAATGTAACCTACGAGATTACAGAATCAAATCTCTGAACAGATGATGGACCGAATGATACTGCGTAAATAATACTAAATAGTTGATACTGGATTAACGTAATTTTACGTCATAAAAGTTGAAAAATTAGTTTGCGCTTTAACGCTGATTTTGGTTAACTCCTTGGCTTGACGATATATTTCTTTTTCGCTTCACGAAACATTAATAAAGCCCACCACAATATGACAACTTCTGAAGTCAGTCCCTTTGTTGTATTAAAAAAGTTAATGAATCCTAATTACTGCCTGTTGCTAAATAAGGGTCAGTTTATTAAAAGGGCCTAAATTAAGCTTCTGGTTAATTTATTTGGTAACGATAAAAATATAAATTGCTAGTTTAACTCTGTAACTATAGTCTGCAAATTCTAAATCAAAAAGAACACTGGAGCTTGGATTTGTGGGATGAGTTGAGAATCAATAATCGACTTATTAGATAATTTACTTTTATGGTTATGCTACAGTATATCTTTGACAATAGCATCAAGGGGTTAGTACTTTATCTAAAGACTGTTTTAAATCCCGTGCAGTAATTAAATACTCTTATGACGAAAGCAATATTAATGGTTGCTTGATTTTGGCACATGTTTTCAAGATTCTGTACAGAATCAGAAGACATTTATTTGTTTTATTGGATAAGTCTTTTGTATCTTGAAATTTAATGTCAATTTAATAGGACAGTTGAATAATCGCTATCAAAAATAATTTCGGACTTTTCGTATTTTAATTGGTATAATTTACAGTAATTAATAACAAGACTGTTGAATCAATACACAATAGAGGACTTTATTAGGTCTATTTCTAAATAAAAGACTCATCCGCGTCCCTTGTAGCGTCCTGTTTAGGGAACATACCAAAACCACGTAACCCATTTTTTCCAACTTTTTACCCCCCTCCCCCCCCTTCGTGACCATCCGTAGTATATGAGAAGACCCCCCCCTCCCCCCTAGTTTTCACGTGGTAATTGATAAATACGGTTTTCAATACTTTTTTGCAAAAACAGAGTTAAAAAATAAAAATTTTGCTTATATTTGACGACTTTATGGCGCAATGGTTGCTAAAATATTGACTACGTGACAAAAACCTAAACCCCCCCCCTCCCCTCTGTGACCAATCGTGGTGTTTTGTAGACCCCCCTCCCCCCCTTAATGAGGCACGTGGTTTTGGTATGTTCCCTTAGGTGCTGAATGTTTTATGTCAGTTTGTCGACAATAAGTTTACAGATGTAGTCGTATATATTTTTTTATTTAATTTTTCCGCACTTACTTTTAGATGCGATGGATCTAATGACTCACATAAACTATAGTTATATATATAGTTTAAGAACGTAATATTACGTCGTTAGCAGTATATGGTTAATAACATCTGCTTCTCGTACCAAATCGATACGCAATTACGTCGGTAATGACTAATAGAAGGTCGGCGGTGCAAGTTGTGCGGTTCGGTAATATTGCAACTTAGCTCCGCGCTAGGCGTTAGCGTATAATGTGTATAATGTTCTGGACACATGTCTATTCTATTAGAAATGTCATGAGTTATTACTTATTTCATACTAGCGCTCTGCCGCGGTTTTTCCTGCGTTTTCCGGGATAATAAGCACCCTCTATCTTTTTTCAGATTATGTTCTACCTGTTCACTAAATTTAATGAAATTTCTGGAGCAGTAGTTTTTGCGTGAAAGAGTTACAAACTCCCTGACAAATTTTCACATTGATAATATCAATATGAAGCGAAAAACAGTAGAAATATTGCACGAAATAATATTTTTTTTACGCACTTGTACAATGGGATTTGTAAGTTACAAATTCAATTCTAGAATATGATGTTACTTAGTTGAACTTTTTACTCACTACTTTGCGACCGCTAAATTATTGATTTGTTATTTAAAGGTGGGTACCTTAATTACAGTTTGTACTAAATGGGCATGAACCTACTGCAAATAAAATAACAGTTAAATTAGATTTGCCAATTTAGAATCAATTAAATATTACTGACGATAAATTCTAATAGTGATTAATGCAAAGATATAAAATCAAATACTTATAATTACTCGCAACAAGTATTTCTATTACATATCTATTCTACGGCCATTGGATGCGGGATCTCTGATGTTATATATAATTCTCATTTTAATTGCTTCCATGAAAATGTGTTTCAATATTTCTTAAGATAAAGCCTTCAGTTTAAGAGTCTATAATTATGGTTTAAGGCGGTCCATCTCAATCAGTAAGAATAAATTTTTGATTAAAAGAATTATCCTTAGTCTTATTTAGGGCTAGGTAATAATGAGGGGTTGTTGATGGTCAATCTTGTATCTACTATGACATGTGATGTCATTACTGCTGCGGACTGGATTGAAATTGCGCACAACCTGTGGCACAACATGGGTAGATCAGATGGTATGGTAGGTAAGGTACTAACTAACGTGACGTAAATATTTTTATGTACCATGTACCTATGTTTGTAGCCAAATCTACACAATTCACGATGTTTTAAGTTTTAGATCATAGATTTTCATTCAACAATTAATAACTTTAAATCGACACTTGTATTACGTATGTCTATTGTTAAGCCTGTACAAAATCCTACGTCAAACTGTCGTCATATCGGTTTTTCCCTGTAATAAAAAGGCTGTTAACAACTGCTTTGACAGTCATTTGCAAACATTTATAGACAAACAAATTTTTTGGGAACATAGCTTCAAGTATTGGGTACATAGATACAAATAAGCGGTCAGCCGCCTGATACCAGACATCACAAATGCGTTGCCGGTGAACAAGAACGACGCAAGGGGCCCGCTGATGTACTGCAACGTTCTCTCATTTATTTCTAGTAACCTGAACCGGGTTGGTTTGAGGAAATATTATTCTTTCATTCAAAGAAAGTAGGTATTTACCCGAGTCCCTTTTATCCTTTTACTACAATCATTTTTATTAATTAGATATGGGGAATATTGCAATAGATACAAAAAAAATCAAAACATTTTTTGCTAGCCTCTTTACGTTAGATCCTGTGTTCCTACTTAGTACTTAACTCTTATCCGCTGTCCCGAAAGAATAAATTTATTTCCTGAGATAAGAAATATCCTGCCCATAGGTAATAGATGCGTTACCTGTATAATTAACTTACTGGTTTCGCTTGTAACCATTAGAGTCTAAAAGACAAGCAATAATTTCTATAATTGACCTATGGGTTCATAATTATATCTATTGTAAAGTCTTTAACTAAGCTTTCTATGTACCTACTAGTAAGGATTCGACTTTTTTCGGTCTCTTAAAATAGATAATTCATTTATCTACTATTGATGATTGATGATGAGTGATGACGAAATGATTCGTATTAATGTTCCTGATGGCAACCATTGTGAAGACGTCGAAAAGAAAGCAAGGTGACGATTATGATTTTGTCAGGAAAAATAGAAAATGGCAGTGGAAAATAATATAGATATCAATTTATTGTCAACTTGTAAATATTTGCATATCACTACATAATTATGTAACTATATTTAGCATCTATTTTAGTACGTTTAAGACTAAGGTCAAGATTGGGCTATTAACTCATTCGCGGAATCAATAAAAGATTCACGTATTTATTTGTCATCGCTTTGAGACTGGCACTAACATAATCTTACTTTATTTAGGTTTATTTTAGTTGAAATAAGACTTGCTTCATGCTATAGGTATGTGAATATTTTTTTATCAAAAAACAAAAATCCCGACTGCGTAAAATAAACTAAAAAGAAAAAACAAGCCCAGTAGTTTACAATGTTGTTAAAAGTAATAGGTACTGAACAACTACCTACTGTTACACCAGGGACCAGTCCTGGATTTGTCAATAGGCCGTACAGGCCGCGGCCTAGGGGCGGCAGATTTTAGAAGATGATAATTATAATATTATAAATGATTTTGCTATAAAAAAATGTTGCAAAAAATTGTAATTCTTGTTATTTTACGCACTTTCTTAGTGACTAATTCAGTGCCTTCCTTACTATGAATGGAAAATTATTATTTTAGAAGGGTACATGGGGCGGCGAAAATTAATTGGCCTACACTGATAAAAAAATATAAATCCGGCACTGCCAGGGATGGGTCCCTCTTCAACCAATCAAATCTTGTTCGTTTTTTCCCAAGCAGCCCTGTAAAATTGAAATGGGTCCCGACTATTAATCCTTTCATTTTTTAGTTGTCCAGTATTACTTTTAACAACATTCTAATCGATCTATCCATAATCTGGATAGTTAGTTAGTTAGTTTCTTTTTACAACTGCAAAATGCTAGGCTGACTGAGGATATGAAATACGAATTGAAAACGGGCGTCAGAAAAATTAGAAAGCACGTTAGCCACTTTAACACACTTAGCGAACACTATTTCAATCAAAGGGTCCGTTCGATTCGATTGAGTCGGAATTGACCGTTTCCAATCGTTAGTTAACGAACGTACGTTTTCCAGGATATGTCAGGGGCGGATGCGGAGGGGGTGTGGAGTCCGGACATCGAGCAGAGTTTTCAAGAAGCGCTGGCGATATACCCCCCTTGCGGCAGACGCAAGATCATCCTCTCCGACGAGGGCAAGATGTACGGTGAGTTAGTGAAGCGAAGTTCTCTGGAGAAAATAAGAAATTCATATTATGTTTTTACTTTTTATTTGGTTGATGCCTTATGAATATGGTGTAGGATTAGGTACTAGGTATTTTAATATAATTAAACGTACTGGACGCCAACATTGCTAAGTGTTAAGCTTTTACACCTAACAAGCGGAGTCACTTCTCTCTTGCTCGGTAAAGCTTTGGTGTAACGTCTTCCAGCATTTTAAGGGACGGGCGTCTGTCGGAACGCTGATCGTTATTTTCTATCACAATGAATGGAGTTTACTACGAAGTTCGCTCACTATTTGCATCATAATGTTGCTCATACACTGTTGTTGCCGAGTGTAAATAGCAAAAATGTGTCATACAATTTTACAGTTGTGTATTCACTGTAAGTCGGTACATGTTTGTTATTAATCAGCACCATCTTTAACTAAAACAGGTACATCTTAGTCATTAATACAAACAGAACGCAACAATCGTTATAAAAGCATCGAGTGATAAATTAAAAGATAGCGCTTTGATATGTAAATCTTTTAACCCTTTTATCAACGCTCTATGTAAATTATCTAAATACTTCGCGATACGAGCACAAACAGTGCAACATGTTTCGCAAGTGTTCTTCAATTGCATTACAACCGCTCACCGGGAATTATGAACGGTTTGCATACACATCAATTTAGGTGAATTATGACACGATATCAAGGTCACTTGTCGAAAATGAACAATGGGAGTGGCACGAGACAAAAGACGATAAGAGGTATTGATGCGAGCCGACAAAGCACAAAGCGGTTTGCGCAATAGGATTCCACGGAAAGACGTGGACCGACAATTATTATCTCCCGATCGGACCGTGTCGCCAATTCGAGGAAGTCAAGTGGAGTCGCAGCTTTTGTTCGATGTCTCCGGCCGCGGTAAATAACTGTCGGGGCACTCGGGACGACTACTACTGGGCAAGCGAGGTGTTCTAGACGACTTTGAAACACTGGACAAATTCCTTCGTCCTCCAACAAGCAATCACTGTATAATTGCTTTTACAGATACTTTAATAAATTTATTTCCTATCATCGGTTGCTAGTGTGGAAGTGTTTTGTAAAATGTGTTTTAGGCTGAGGTACCTAATTGAATAGATAAGTATCTCAATTAATATATGAACTCTTATCTAATCTCGTTTCCATACCACCATATTACATGTCTGCCACGGCTAAGAATCAATCCTCAAAATATTCCTTCCAATCATCAAGAACAACAAGATCTGAGTACATATACAGTATATCGTACATCATGTCGTTGACCATCGAAATATTTAAAGCTAAATATGAAATAATAATGCCAAATTGTGTAATTTGAATTATTCAGTGTAAATATTTCAATAAGATTCAGTGACTATTTTCCCAAATAAATTAATCGTTAGCTGTGCTGTCTTAAACGAATTTATGTTAGAAGGAATTAAATAAAGTTTTATAATTATTTTATAAGCCTACTTATTAATAAACTAATAGTAAGATAAAACTAGTGACTTATTAATTCTATTGTGGCTGTTGTACGGGAGAATATTGCCGGCCCTTTAACATTTAACGGCGGTGACCACAAATTGACCCTGCTCAATTAAGGCCAGGTAGGCGCAATGGCGGGCACTCAGAGCAAGCTTGTTAATGATTAGGACGTTAACATTACATACTGCAAATACTTCAATAGATATAAATAATAATAATTAATAATATTATCTATACTAACATTATAAAGAGGAAAGATTTGATTGTTTGCATTGAATAGGCTCCGAAACTACCGAACCGATTTGAACAATTCTTTCACTGTTGGGAAGCTACACTATCCCCGGGGGACATAGGCTATATTATTATTATTTTTTTTACTATTTTCCCTAGTGTTATATAAAGATAGATAGATAGATAAACTATTGTTTGTAAACCACAAAACACACAAAGACACTAAGAAAAAAAGGTAATATTACCTTTACCGTGGCTATATAGCGATTTCCTACAGGCAACTCATTAAAAGTATGGATTATGTTCATGTAATAATTAATAATGGAGGTATCGATTTACAATGTCAACGAACACAATAATTATGCTTGTGTTGAGAAATGCCTGAGGGGTCCCGAGACTCGTGGGTTAAGGTATTTTATAGAGTAGTTGATTTTTATGTTCCTATCCCTGGTGATACAGAGAGACATGAATACAACCCATCCGCTCGTTTTCCTGTTCTCAGCTTCAACTAATTGGCCCGCTAGGTACTATTCACGGTACTCTCTTGAGGAGAGGCTTAGAGCATCACGCTGTTATAGTGTGGATTGGTGGAGTGCTGGATCTTACTATAATAAAAATTTCCACATGCGTACTGGTTAAATGTTATATTTTGCAGCTACACAAATATATATATAGCTCAGTATACCTACTGTAGTGTTTACCTTGACCGGATTACACCCACTCATTTCTGCCGCAAAACAGCATGGCTTAAAATCCGATCACGTTTGCAGTTTTGAGCACGTTACAATTGCCTACTAGGCAAAGTAAAGTTTAAGATATAATCCAGAGTTAGGTACTTGGTAAACTCTGTCATTTAAAAAACCACGAAAATATTTTAATATATCTTATTCCTGTGATAGTTATAAATTTAATTATTATTATGTACCTAATAATAAATTCGTTAAAGTTGGTAATGTCGTTTCTGTCTGATGTTCGGACAAATTAACCGACAGACAGAGAAATCGACAGTACCACAATCTGCTACATCCCTATTACATTACCAAAGATTTTTGTACAACCCTAGTCTTAATTATAGCTATATAGTAGCCTAAACAGTACATACTAAAACAGCCACTTTTTAAACATGTACAAGATATTGCTTCATTAATAATCTAAAATTTTAACGAAATAAAAACCGTCTTAAAATTCGTCCATTTGTCGCGCACATACTCAATGCAAATTTAAGACTTATATGGTTTTCGCTCAAATTTAAGTAAGACCACACGACAAACATCAGCTTTCGATTAAAAAAAGAATCATCAAAATCGGTTCACCCAGTCGACAGTTCTGAGGTAACAAACATAAAAAAATACAGTCGAATTGAGAACCTCCTCCTTTTTTTGAAGTCGGTTAAAAAGAGGTTAGTTAGTAGTGTTTTGATAAGAGCAAGAAAATAAATTGCAATATTATATTATGGGAATGTTGAGTTGAGCTGCAGTACTTGACTACTTAGTACCAGAGGGCCAGTTCTTGTGTTATTAACGTAGTCAAATTACGATCCAATCACAATATCATCAGCGACACAAAATGGTATTCCCGTAAAGTTTATACACGTTAAACGTCAATCATATGGGATTACAGTTGCAAACTGCAAAGTGATTGAAATGTCAATCAACCATCAGTCTTTATAATAGGTGCAGTTTAGGTGTGGCCATATTTTTTAGTATGGCAGGTTGCATAATCCCTATCTATTTCTATTTCAATCTTAGAAATACATAGATTACCCCTAATCTATGTATTTCTATTAATAAACCATCCTTTTCATGCATATTTTTATACAAGAAAGTTTTGAAACTTATCATCTAGGCTTTCTACGCCGGCTCTAACGTGTTTTTTTTTGTATATTAATTATACGACAACAATAATATTATCACAAGTCTTAGGGCGCTAAAAAGAAATCTTGTATTGAATATTGAAATTATGTAGATCAAAATTGTGGTGTTCGAGAAGTTAAACTCGTATAGATCCAGGTGCCATAAAAATAAAATAGAATTGTTGTTCACGCTAAACCAATTTCATTTCCAAAACAGCCAGCCTGTACAATATCTTGGCCTCCTCCGACATGGGAGAGGCCAAAATACTGTTAAGCAGGCCAATCTGCATGGTTCTTGTCAAGTACAACGATCTTACAGATTCTGTCCGCACACACTCCAGCAATATATGATGAACGTCTTCTACACTATGGCATACAGTACAATTAGGAGATAGCGTTTTTTTCATTAAAAATGCAAATTTGTTTGACGGAATGTGTCCGGAACGTAATCTAAGTATCGTCATTATATAAAGTCTACTGCCTGCTATATTGTCAATCCATGGAAACCGTGCTATTTGTGGTTGAATAGTTCGATACCATATGCCTTTCTCAAGGGAACGTTTATCAAAATATTCCTGCCACGCCTGACGACACTGTCCTTTTATAAATGTGAAATATTCTGAAAACGCAGGCATCACTGTCAATTGGATGCCGTCATCGGTTGCTTGTTTAGCAAGTAAATCTACCTCATCATTTTCTTTGAGATCTATGTGGGATGGGATCCACTGAAGCATAATTTCTTTACCATAGGATAGCAAGTTTAAAATCGATTTTATTATTCTGTAGGCAATCGGTAAACCTCTCACATGAGAGGAACAACGAGCCAGATGTTGTAGGGCACTTCTACAGTCTGTGAAGATCACATATCGAGTATACCTAATTGGTTGAAGCGATATATGACAGAGCTTCTTCAATTGCAATAAGTTCTAAGTGCATAATGGAAATATGAGCTTCGATCTTAAATTTCATGCTATATCCCAGGCTAGAGTCTAAAAACGCAGATCCTGCTCCCTTATCATCTTTGGATCCATCAGTGAAGATTTTGTGCCAGCCATTATAATTTTCCTGGATAAAACTAATACAGGTAGATCTTAACTGGAGGATATGATAGGTATGCTTAGCTAGATTAATATTAGGTATAAATTCACGAATTATTTGTTTAATTTGAATATTACTGACCCAAATATCTAAAGAGTACATATCAAGTGTATTACTGGTGTATACTGGTATTGAATTTAAACTATTAAGTGAATTGATAAGCAGCGGAATTTTTTTATTGTACCAATAACGAACATGACTAAGGGATCCCAGTGTTTGTAGTAAATTTACGGTTTTATTATTAGCAAAAGATTTTGATTTTAAAATAAACTTTTCGGCGAGATATTTTCTTCGAAATTGCAGGGGTGTTAAGCACAGATCATTCTCCATCACATGGATAGGTGTGCTTCGAATAAAGCCACCGATTACTCGTAAAGCTAAATTTTGTATTCTGTCTAATTTTACTAAATTTGATCGACTGGCATTATCGTATAGAAAGCTTGCATAGTCAATTCTACTACGTATCATTGACGTATATAAGCGTCTTATATGTTTTTGGTGCAACCAATTTCATTATGTAGATAATTTTGAAGATTTAAGGATTACAGGAAGAAGTCTCGAGTTAGAACAAGAAGCGCATTTTTCCACGTTACAATGTTAACTAAGGAAGCTCGTTAACGCGACGTGACGATTGCCACTTAAAAGAAACCTTTTCCCTTCAGTAAATTAACAGTCGGAAGTAAATCTTTGTATTCTCAGTGCTTGGATTAATGTATCGCTTGTTTATTATTCAAATTAAAGTTGCTTAGCTTTTTTTGTAAGCAGTGATAGCCTAGTGGTTAGAACGTTGGTCTCCCGAACGCGGGGGCCCGGGTTCAAATCCTGGCACGCACCTCTAATTTTCAAATATTATGTGCGTATTACAAGTTAATTATCACTTGCTTCGGTGAAGGAAAACATCGTGAGGAAACCTGCGCACCTGAAAGTTCTCCATAATGTTCTCAAAGGTGTGTGAAGTCTACCAATCCGCACTTGGCCAGCGTGGTAGACTATGGCCTGCACCCCTCACATTGTGAGAGGAGACCCCGAGCCCAGCAGTGAGACAATTATGGGTTGTTGCTTTTTTGCTTTGCTTTTTAGCTTTTTTTAGGAAGGGCCCTTTGGAACCTTTTTGGTTGGATTAACCTAACACGTTCGAGTATGCGCTTTATCGGTGGGTTAAGTATTATAATAACTTTGGTCATGAACCTTGTTTCCGTTTGAAATATATAAAGTCAAGCACTGGCTCTTCTGGGTCCTCAATAATAAATAGAATAGAATACTCTTTATTGTACACACCAAATAAGTTACTACATTAGACCATAATATAAATAACATGTAATACAAAAGGCGGTCTTATCGCCATAGAGCGATCTCTTCCAGACAACCGATAAATTCAATAAAACACTTTGTCTGGATTAAAAAAGTGTATATTGTTGTTGTATTTTAGGGATATGGCGTACACTATAGCGCACAGGTGGAAACTCTTACTTTACTTTTCTTTTAAATTAGTTATTTAATTGTGGCTGTGTTTTTGTGGGTCACATAAATACTCTTATTGACAATCGAACCCTTAATCGACTTTTATCAAATCTATCTTCTTTATTTAATCTACCACAACGTAGCTCTTGACGTTATTACACTGTTGTGTAATACCTCAGAAAATACCTGTAGCGTAAACATGTAATACCAGAGTTAATGTCTCTTAATTGTCGAAACCAAATTAGGTTTTACAGACATAACATCTTTAGTGGAATCCAAACAGTGTCCGGGATTCTCTTTCCATGCGCCGTCACGTATGTTACGGGGTACAATTGACGTGGAACAATTAAAGGCGGTGCCATTACGCCGCCGGACGCACATTAAGCGCTAACATTATACGCCCCGGTTTTAATTAAAGGACTGGCCGCTCCCGTCGCGGTGCTAGATGGAATTGCTAAACAAATCTACCGCGGGCGATGTGTCCACCTTAAGTGATTTAATGGACGGAAAGAAATGTGCCGCTTAAATCTTATCGCTCCACCACCAGAAATAATCGCTTCATACAATATCTAGTTTTACACGCTTGCCGTAATTAAACTTGCCGGCCCGAAACGTTCTGTAATAACTGCCTTTTATTATTATGATCGCTGTTTAATTGAACATTTATTTTTGTCCTCTACATTAACTTACTTTATAACAACCTCGCGATGTTAATTATGATCTAATTAAATGACTTGATCAAAATTTATCAGATAGGAAACGTAAAAAATCTGAATCTCGGAACCGTTTCCGCGTGTTTATTTAGATACAATTTCGATCCTGGCTAGATAGTCATACCCGTGAACTTGAATAGTTTGTTCGTAAAACAAGTTATTCTAATCAATTAGTAACCTTCCATTATGGAATAGTATCTAATGAATGAAGTTTTATGGCAATAAAATTAAAATGAGCCTACTGACCGTTAATTTTGATGGCGCAATTAGACGTGATAATTCGGGGGGACGAACGGGACGTGGCATGTAAAAGAACACGACATATAATTGCGGACACGCGCACGCGTCTCGTCCGGACAATATATGAGCGCATTACTCGCGGACGTGTTCGTTGGGCTTAATCTAGCGCCTGAAAGTGCGTCACCCTAGTCCGGCGCTCCCTCGCCCAGCGCCCTCGCCTCGGCCCTCGGCCCACCGTCTAATCTCACAGAAATTGTCTTCACTTCACGTCGACAGCCGTAGCTTTAACGCACTCCCACATGAGCAACTGTTCAGTTTTCCTTTTACGATACTTAAATGCTTTCTTTCCGTCCCCTTTTAAGATTGTTTCTGCGTTTCTGCTCGTCCCATCTTAAATTACACACTACTACGACTTGCTGCTTTGTTCCTCCATCTTCGAATGTAATAACGAAATGATCATATCAAATTCCTTGATTAGAATTCGTATTTCAACCTTTAACTCCTGTGAACTTGAGCGTCGAGTGCTCATCAAACATCGTCAATTTGCAGTTTTTGCATCCCATCTCATTGCATAGGCAGGTAGGCATATATTCTTGACACCTAATTTATCAAACCATTAGCGTGTACACTATAAGTTTAGCGAACGGACTCTGTTGCGTCACCGATGCACGTGAGGAGTAATTTAGCTCAAATCACGATGCGGTGAGTTGTTGGAACAGTTTGGCTACAAAGCCAGCGCCGACGGCACCGCTGCAGGCACGTTCGTGAGTTAAGACATTCAAAACCGCTCAATATCCTGGAAGTATGAAAGTTTCGTCGGCGCACGGCTTCACGTGGTCCGGGGGGCGGCGGGCGAGGGGTTAGCCGGGAGGACTAAACTATGCGAAGAATGCGCAATTAGTGAGCGAGCGAGCGTGTAAGGGGCCCGGCCGCGCCACTAGGCGGCGAACGCAGTAAGAAAATATAAAGAAGGGGCGGGCTCCCGCGCCCGTTGTTTAGCGCCCCGCCCGCCTTCGGGCATAACTCTCGATTGTCTCCCGAGAAATCCTCCTTAGACCCATCGCTACTCAACCCTTCTGCGAGCCCAATCCTTGCATATCTTCTGTTTGGGTCAGCGTGAAATTCTGCCGCGGCGCCTGTTACCGAACGCTCAGATGTTTCTTTTATTGAATCTATATTCCTTTTGTGTAAAGCATTTCCAAGTTTACAATAAAAGCTAGATTTATTGTTACAATGTATGTCATAATATATGGAGATATTAAATAGATCGGTTTAGAGAACCCCGACCTACGCTGTCGTTTTGGTTGGCAAAGAACACGCGCCGACTTAAATTTACGCAATCGGTAGAGCGACATTTAAATTTATTGTCACCGATACGTGGCTGCAGAAACTTTTAGAATATACTCTGTCATTGAATAATTCCATTAGTTCGTGATTGAACAGTTTCTCCGGCAATACGGCCAATGTAAAATTCGATTAAAATCTGAAAGTCTTGCACTTTAATAGGCGGAATTAAACATTGCTATCGTTTAAGATTCTAGCTGGTTTGCTACAAAGAAAATCAATCAAGATTGTTAAGTCTTTGAAGACTAGGCCAAACACTAAGCTTGTGAAATTTTATGAAAATTTCAGACGTTGTTGTTGCTGGGAAACACAGGCTAATTTTAAGGTCCCCTAAAGTATGTAGGTATGTGCCTTTGAGCCACACTGAAGATCCATAGCGTCCGTCTGCGGGAGTTTCGTCAGGCTTTCGCAAGTAGCTTGTGAACACTTGAAGAGTTGAAGCCTAAAATTAGATTCCTGCCCCCATGTCACGTCATTGATCAGTTTGCTTAATTATCAACTTTAGCGTTACTTCAAGCTTCATCATAATTTATAATAATAAATTTAATGAGTGGTTTACGTGGTGCAAGCTGCTTCAGTTTGTTCTTAAGAAGCAGGGACCTTTTTTATCTCAGTTTCAGGGTTCAGTTCAGTAGCAATGTGTTTGTGAATGATGTCTATAAGTATAACTAACTATAAGACCTAAGATGAGCTACATATCAATTAAATGCCCCATTGCTACTCAATAAAATTAATTCCGTCTGAAATGGCAACGTCATTCAATGATGTGTGTAGTCTGCCAATACGTATTTGGATTTTGGCTAGCCAGAATCCAGATAGCTTCATCGACCAGGCCTATATCCATAACATAAGCTTCATAGATTGCATTAAAAAGCCTATGCCAATAAAATTGACACTAATTGACGACTGGACGATAAAATTGCTATTAATGGGACACTGGACAAATTAATTTTACATTAATTGACCACTAGGCAATAACGTTGATGTCCATGAAGTTCGGGTTTAGTTCGGCCGGTTCAGGTAAAACTGCCAACCGACTGATTTGTCCCAGGTTTGATGATGTCAGATGTGAAGACAACATCTGTGACAGATTGATGTTTGTACCCGGGTATTGGTAGTTTGTGATTGTCATGTTTGTTTCACCCGCAATGTAAGAATATTAGTGCAGGGATATAAATTTCATTTTTATCTCAGGCCATCGTACCAACTTATCAAAATGTTAACAAGTACCCAAAAATTATAACAAGTAGGTACCTCGTCGCAAAAAGCGAACTTAAGCAAACTTAAAAGCCAATAACTTCGGAATTTCATTTTCTCACCTCTCATCTCAAATCACGTGTCACTATAAAGAATAAGATATTTCAAACGCATTATCTATCTTTTACAAATATCTTACCATCAAAGTACGCCCTCGAATATAATATTTCCGCTCATAAAGTTCCTTCAGCAAAACAATCGCGAGGTCTTGTATTCGAGCGGCGTTAATGTGTTTCTGATGGATCTCCGATATCTTCAGTTTACGAATGAAAAATTATGATGATGATGAAAAAGGCGCAAAATTAACTACTTTATAGATACTTGTAAGTGTTTAGATTGCATCGTTTGGACTTAAGTTTGTACCTTATATTACCAATTCATTTATTTTTCTATGCCTTAATAGTCACATTTTTAAATCAGTTGCAATTGAATTCAACATCAATCAGTAAGATACATAAAAATATCAATATAAAATGATTTATAAAAATACTCATGTCACATTTCAAAACAAATCTCGCGTTTATTATTCTAATTGTTATGTATTGTACTCGGTTTTCTCTATATCGAGCAAAGTTATCGACAAAACAGCCAATAAGCCTGATGGTAAGTGGTTACCCTCAGACATTGACATTGATAATACCAAAGTTACCATTAATACATTCCCTACCGAAAAGGAAACGAGTCATGCGCATTTATATCCGCTGTTTTTGAAGAAATGTGAGCAATTTGTTTGTGAACAGTTTGTTTTTGAAATGTAATTGGCGGTTTTCATTCCCGCTTACTTTTTATTTGGCAGGTTTCAAGAAGTAACTGAATAGTTCTTTATTAAGTTAATACCACTGCTTATTACCTCAAACATCATTGCCACTTACTATCAGGTGGGATTGGCAATTAGTAATTTTTAGAAGTTATATCCAGTAAAAAAACAGACGTTACACTAAGGTAGAGATGGTATCTCTTCTACCCTACTCTTTTAGGCATAAAGCCTTCTATACAGTGGCCGCAGCCGCAATTATATTCTAGATGTCTATGGAATATGTTATGGTGAATTAATTAATTAATTTATTTATTTATACAGACAATTTTATTGACAATTTAATATGACGTACTACATTATTTTGAACTAGTAAGTAAACGTAGAGACGCCTCAAGAACTTATTGTGCCCCATAAGGGAATATGTTGTCTTGTATTTCTGATGAGGCCGCAGATCCGATGTCAATTAGAAGATATACCAAATTCTGTTTCGAACCTTATAAAACTATGAACTAAACACGAAAAAATTAAAATAAAATTATAATAACAATTTAATTTGTGAGTACTTAAATTGTTATTTATAAAATTTTAAATAACAATTTAGTCACAGAGTTTACTCCTGAAAAAAAGACAAATTCGTTTTTACACCATAGTACAAGTGATGTAAATTTCGGCTGTGTGTACAATTAACCCCCTAAGGTAATGAGTAATGTTAATAATAAACCCTAAATGAGCAAATAGGTATATCAGAAACACTCAATAGTCATAATGGGGCGGGCAGACCGTCAGACACGCACAATTTGATCCGCGCGGAGAGAGCGCGACTAGCCGGCTACACGGCTGCGACGCGCTGGCAATGGACCAAATTAGCCAACTAACGAACTAATAAATAATGATCTCTTGTTTTTCTATTCGCCGCGGAATAGAAACGTTTCGAGTCGATCCTGCACCGACTATTTATAGCGGGATGCACACGACGTTTCGGGTGAAAGCACTCTTAATGCTGGATTCGCGCCGATGTCGCTAAGTGGAGGTTCCGATGTTACGCCGCCGACGAATAACATACGGCGTGTTTATTGTCCATACCTTATTCGTGTTAATAGCGATTTTGTGAAGTGGCCGCACTCACTAAATTTAACTTAAAGCTCGCCGTGAAAACTTTACGAAACGGTGCCATAATTCCGGAGCGATTTCAAG